>VDFB02291653.1:71585-157940 GCA_007258455.2 Sequoia sempervirens
TTTTGAAGTTTTAAAGATGGAGTGAAATGAAATGTGATATAACTGATTGAAGGAATAAGATGCCCCACACTAAAGGTAGTGCAACCATGGATAAATGATAGATCAAAATGAAAGATTCATTGTAAAACATGTCACACAAGCAACATATCCTTTGTCAAAAGATGATAATGGTTGGTTGATTAGATGCCAGGAATGATCAATTCCATAAGGCATGACGATGATAAGTACTTAGGATCACTGATTCCTCTAAGTATGATAAGATTGATGATTGTTTATGATTGATTGACAAAAAATATGAGGATTGGATAATGTTTTACAGCTAGGCTTAAATATGATTCACATGATAAGATTCAAGGTTGCAAAGGGACATGATGTCCAACTTTGGAGGTAATTTAAGCATGGATAAATGATAAGGATGTAAAATATGATGGAATGGTAGAACATAAGGATATGAAAGGGAATCCAAAGCATGAGTTTGTAATTTTGCCCCTAATCTCATCAAGAACAAAGGAAGGAAATGGGACATGGATTTTGATAAGCTAGGAGATATGGAATGGAAGAATGCAAAGGTAAGGATAATGAATAGGATGACCAAGATCGATAAGATATGGACACAATGCCTAAGTATTTTGTTCCTATTCCTCATCAAGACCAAGGAAGGGAAGAAAGGATAAATTAAGATAGGATGGTGAAATATGGATACGGTGAAGGATATGGTACGAAAGATATGGATAAAGTGTATAGGATAAGATATACGATGTTCAAGAAGATCCTTAACCTTGTCAAGATCAAAGGTGGAAAGGTAAAGGATGAACGCAAAGAGGATCATGAATATGAATGAAAGGATGGATGAAACTTGCCCCCAAGTGTAGAGTACAAGAAGAATATGGAAGATAGGATATGAATAGGGATAAATGAAAATGGAAGGTAATATATGCATGATAGGGAGATGAAGGAAGGAATCAAGCATCAAGTTTCACAACTAATATCCCTTTAATATGTGCTCTAACAAACCATGGCAATGAGGATTAGGCTCATAAACGTTGGTATATTAATGGTATGATGGAAGAAGCTAAGGACTTATGCAAAGGTTTGGATTAAAGGAGGATAATGGGGGATGGATGTTGGATAATGGATAGGAGGTTGGAAGTCTTGTTGATGGATAGATGAAAAGGATGTAAAGGATGGAAAGATCAACATTGGCACACACCTTGAAGGGTGGTGGAGGGATGGAGGAAAATTGAATTTGGAAGGTGATATGTTTTTAGATGGATGATAGGAGGAAGCTTTTGGATTAGCAAATTTGGATGCCAATTTAGATTTTATTGCTTCTACAATATTTTTAGGAATCCACATAGCTTTTGACTTTGATTTTTGATTCATGGGCCTTTGTGGCCTTTGAGATTCTTCTTTTTGCTTTTATGGGCCTTTGTGGCCTTTGAAATTTTTCTTCTTGATTTATGGGCCTTTGTGGCCTTTGAATTTTTTGCTTTTGACTTGATGGGCCTTTGTGGCCTTTTGGATTTTTATTTTGACTTGGGATCAAATTTTCTTTTATTTTTGCATGGCTCTTCAAGGAGACATGTTGATCCTTTGATACATGTGGATTTTGATATGGAAGCTTTTGACATTTGGCACCCAAATTTCTTCCAAGAGAAATGGGATGGGTGGATGGAGATGAATGATATGGAGGTCTTATGGATGGGTTAATGTAGGTATAATTTTGAGAGGGAACCAAGGATGTGTGCTTTTGTTGTTCTTGATCAATAGGAGATGGAGGGATGTAGGGCCCCAATATGGATGGAAGGGTTGATGAACTAGGGTTTGGATGATAAGGACCAAGGATAGATTGAAGGTTTGATGGACTAGGATAAGGACCTAAGATAGATGGAAGGTTTGATGGACTAGGATACTTAGGTTTATTTAGGTGGAATCTGGACTTACGATGGATACTAATGTCTTGAGCATGAGGTGTATAACCAAGGCCACGATAATATGGATTTTCTTGGATAAAGAGGGGTTCTAGGATACCTTGTTCATGAAGGCCTAATCCTTTTCCTTTGTAGTTCATACTTTGACACATTTGTTTTCCAATAGGATATATATTGTTTATGAAACAAGATGCAAGTCCATTGTGAGTTGGTTGTGATATGGAAGGAATAACAAGATTTTTGAGTAAACCACCTTGGATAAAAGTGAGAGAACCCATTTGATAGGTAAGAGGTTCATGGATAGTTTGAATAGGGGTGATAGACTCTTGTGGAGGATTGTGGTCATGAGGGGAATTAGGATGTGTGATAGGATCTTGACATAGGGATGATGGGGTACTTTGATCTTGACTTGGAAAAGGATCAAGAGGTGTAAGATATGGAGTAGCTTGCTCTTTATTAGGTAGGGAATCATCATGAAGTGGTATCAAAGGCATATCTTGATCATGAGAAGGATGGACATCATCATGGAATGAAAGGGTATCCTTGAATGGAGGTTGATCTTGATCTTGACGAGGAAGGGAATCCTGATGTTTTGTGGAAAGCATATCTTGATCATTGGATATGATGGAATCATGAGATGGTATGGATTCATTAGATGAGGTGGAAGGAGGACTTTGAAGGATAATTTTCTCTTGAGATGGAAGGGAATCATCTTGAATGAAACAAAAAAAGATAAGGGGATCATCATGAGGTTCTTGAGAGATGGGATCTTGGTCAAAGATTGGAGAGGGTTGCAAAATTTTGGTATCATTGGATGAAGTGGAAAGAATACTTTGATCTTGATTTGTATGGGAGTCTATGCTAGCATGCTTTGGACTGATAGATTGACATGACTCATTGGATGGAGATGGTATGATGAGAGAGGATGGTTGGATGAAATTGTTAACTTGGGTGGAAGACTCATGAGGTTTATTTTGAATTATGGGAGATGAAGATATATGCATGACATGGTAGGATTGCTCAAGATTATTTGTGTTTGAGGACATAGATTTAGGTTTCTCATTTAGCCTTTGTAGAAAATCATGGATATTGAATTTGGATGATGTAGTTTTGGGTAAGGATAAAGGCTTATGAGATGGTTGCATCACTTCATTCAAATGTTGGGATTCAAGTTGTTTTTCAAGCTTTTTCAAACGATGGTCAAGATATTCAATCCTTTGGTTTCGTTCATAGGTTGTGGATGAATATGGAGGATAGCAGTTAGACATGTTTGGTTGATGGTTTTGGAAATGTTTTAGGTGTTGTAGTTACTAGGTGCGGGATGTTTGTTTGAGGCCCATTGGTTTGTGTCTGTAGGATTTGTGAATGGTGAATAATCGCTTTTGAAAATCTAGAAAACACTTGACAAGCACAATGTTTTGGTGTATGCAAAACCATTACGAGACAAGCAATAAACTCAGTAGGGCCAAGGGTTTGTATAATTTGATATAGCCCACCGATATACCCCAGATTGCGCAACACCTTTCCTCTCGAGCATATATTTGAAGTTTGCGGCATTTTGGCCTCCACTTCATTAACGCTATTCGAAAGCACACCAACTTCTACTCTTTGGGTCATCACTCTTCAAGAACGCTATCTCTACTCAAGGGAGCTTTAGTGAGTATCTTCTGCATGATACGTTCCTCGTGACTATACCAACCAATGGTTGAAAATGGTTGGCTTCTAAAACAATAGGTGTCTAGTTAGGGCATCTGTTCAAGTGGCCACACATGCGGCAAGAGATTAATCACTGATTAGGTGGCACTCTAGCCTGAAGAGGTTACGCTCAATAGGGTTTATGGGAGTACTAATCCATCTGTGTGACACATCTGCACTTGTGGTACTTGAACTTTCCTCAAGCACCCATTTTATATCCCAGCTGGAAGTGGCTTGGCTTTAGCCTGTTACCGGTCGAGTCATCCCTTAAGGTGAGTACTTTTTCCCTTAAGGCAGGCTCATTTCTAGAAATAATAACCGTTTCTCTTACACCCAGGATCACTCGAAAGTGTAAGGGGAGAGGATACTTCGATTATTAAGTCGTGAGGGTGACAAAAAATAAGGTGGGTTTGGTTTTTTTATCACCTAGTTTTCACAAGGTGAGAGCATAATCACCTACCACCTTCAAGCACAGTCAGACAAAATCAAGCACATGTTCATTTTAATGCACCAATGGAAGTGTTCCTAAACTAGAAATCACAAACACCTTGTTTGATAAATGAGTCTTCACTAACAGAGTCAGAAAACCACAAAATTAGGTAGTTTCTATGCCTCCCCTTTCTTGGATAGTTTATGTTTTGATTTTCAATTTTGTCAAAACTAACTCCAAAAGAAGTAGTTTTGGGAGCCCCATTCCAAAGCCACACGCTACAAACAAAAAGATTAGTAAACCAAAAAAAAAAAACTTGAATGAAAACAATAAACTAAAAATAGTGATAACTTTCTCACAACTAAACAAAACTTTAAATTGTAGATATCTGTGGAAAGCTAAGACATAAAGCTTCAAAACTCAGAAAAAGTTTTGCAAAATCCTACATAATAAAAGTATTATAAACAAAAGAAAAAAAATCGGATTTTAACCACTAAATCTTAAAAAACTGCGATCAGTAAAATGGCCATAACTTTCTCAAATCTTAATGAAATTTCAAACCGTTTAATGTTCTGGAAAGCTGAAAATGAGACCTACAAAACCCAGAAAATATTTAGAAATATTTGATGCGTCCATTTTTTTGTACTCAAATGAAAATGACGGGTTTGCATATGCATTCTTGGCTGTAATCTGCAAAACAACCAAAACAAACAAACCAATTTCTTTGCAAGAAAACAAACGTCAGGTTCACCAAATGTTAGATGGGGTTAGAAATCAAATAGCATAGACAAAAGTGACAGCCAACACTTCTAAGCTATTAAACCACATCCAAACAAGAGAAAACAAACAAATGGAGATTTCAAAATGAAAGAAAATAAAATAAAGTACTCCCCATATTGTAGTTGATTCTTTCTCTTGCTCTCCTTCTTGTTATGCAACTTTTCCCTCAGATTTGTTGAAACACTTGTGCAAAACCTGCAAATGGTAGCAAGAAAGTTGGAGAAGAATAGCTGTTAAAATCAAAATGGAGAAGGAAGGATGCTTTTATAGACAACCATTGGAATGGACGGTTGAGATTAATCTTCTAGAAAGATTCCAAGATCAATGGATGAGAATGCATTAGAGAGATGTTACGAAATGGATGGTTGAGATTAAGTCTCAGAAAAGATGCCAAGATCAATGGATGATAATTGATGCACCAAGAATATGCCATGCATGGAAAAGTTATGACATTGATGGCTATGACGCCTGGCAGCTATGACAGACATGCAAGGCATGCAGGCTATGACAGAAATGAATGTTATGATAGAGCATCTTTGACTAGGTGGAGGTGCATAAATAATTTGTTTTAAATTATTTATTCAAAATGGAGGAAAATGACAAGTGGAATGGAAAATAAATAATTTATCCAAATTATTTATTTAGAGAAAATGAAAAGAGGAGCATTTAATTAAATTTATCAATTTAATTAAATGGAGAGATGGAAATTAGACACGGATAATTAATTTGAATTATTTATCCAAAAGAGATGAATGAATCACAATTAAATAATTTTGACAATTATTTAATTATAGAAGAATAAAAGGTCAAATAATGATTACTATTATTATTTGACAATAGATGAAAGATAAATAATTAAATAAAAAATGATTTATTTAATTATTGAAGAAAGGGATACATTAGCGACACAATTAAATAATTTTAATTGATCAAAATAGAATAAAGATGAGAAGGTGAATTAATTAAATAACTAAAAACTATTTAATTAATAGAGGAATGCAGTCACACCTAATTGAATAATTAAAGTTATTCAATTATCGAAGAACAATGACCAAGAAAAATGATGCTCGCGGACTTAGGACATTTTTTAGTGTCTACAAAGTAAGAGAGGCCCATTGAACTAGGAGTTAACCGCTGCAAGAAGGTTTGGATCTTTTCCATAATGAGAATATTAGTGGCTATGCATCGAATAGATAGTGGTCGGTGTGTGTGCATTGGGCCCCATTACAGTTTCTAAGGGATGTTCAAGAGATAAATGCCAAACTTGGCCCAATGGCCAACCATTTTATGCAGACATGTTCACCTCAGGTGGTAGACTCCCAAAATTTTATTTCAAAATTAAATGTTTCCACTAATTAAGTCCTTAAAAGAGCAAGAATTCCTGATCATAGGGTCACATCCATCAAATCCAATGAGATTATCAATTGCCACTTGGTTGCAAAAAAATGTAGGAATCATTAGGTGATACTAAACAAAAGAGTCTTTGAGATCAAAAAGGATTTTGCCACCTTGGTTGGTTTCGGGTTGCCTCCCTATTGTGCAGTTTTGCACACACACCCCACTTGGAGTAGGGACCCTCTTTTCACAATGTCTTTGACCTTTGGTTTTATTGAATTTGTCTTTTCGAGGTCTTGAGATGTTGGTCTTGCTGACTTTGGTCTTTCCTTGAGGTTTGAATTGGTTAAATTTGGGTTTTAATGAAAATCCAATGCTTTGACTCGGGTCCGTGGATTTTCTAGCCTGTGCAGATTTTTCTGTGTCCCCGTTCATTGTCTAGTTATCAATTATCTCAACTGGTTTCTCGCTTTGAATCCGGATTTTTCTACCAAGTGGGATTTTCTCTCGAATCGCATTCAAGTCCCGGGTTAGTTAAAATCCCACTTCTACTCATATCCACATAATTCGTGCTCATTCAGATTTTTTCGCGGTGGGTTTGGTTTTTGAAATCTGCCTCGGGCTTGCTCGGATTTCCTTGACATGTCTTGTTGCTCACACGCTCGGCACGCTTGTTCAAGTGTGGGTTTGATGGATTTAAATCCTCGGGCATCATTTTGATTTCATTATTCACTTTGCTATCCTCATTGGCATTCAAGATGTATAATGATAAAATGGTCATGTCTATATTCCGCAATTAATTAAATATTTATTATTTAATTCAACCTTCTAAAGTCCCTACATATGGTTAAATTTAATTAATTTTAATTATACGCTGTTCATTCATATTATTCTTTCTTCCATAATTAAATAAATTCTATTTTATTTAATTATTTCCATTATTGTCCTCTTAATTAATTAAATAAATACATTCCCATTTATTTTAAATTAATTATCATTGTTTGAATCCAAATTAAATCTTTGATTTAATTAAGCTTAACATTTCTTTCATTTTTAATTTATTCTTCTAATTAATTAAATGTTTCCATTTAATTAATTTCATAAAAGTGATTTAATTAAATAAATCTTATTTAATTAAAAATATCTTATATTTTCTTTCTAAATCCAAAATTAGGTATTTTAACCTAATTGTGCAATCTTCTCATATCATAATTAAATATTTTATTTAATTATGAGATATTCTGCTTTTTTTCAATAAAACTGATTAAAGCTCTTTTTCTCACCACAAGTTTTCTTCTTCTTTTAAAAGCTTAATTAAATATTTTATTTAATTAAGAAAAGTTGAATGTCCTCCACAAATAAATAATTGATTTTTTAATTAATTATTTATTAGCTTTTAATCTTTCTTTTATTCTTATCTTCCATTCTTTTTCCTCTTTCATAATAAAATAGAAAAATCTGTTTCTAGGGTTCTTCTATCTTATCCTTCAGTTTCATCTTTCTTCAACCGTTTGATCTATCAGGAATTATCACAATCGTCAATCGAGACAGCCAATCAGAATCAGTCAGAAAGCCCTATAAATACTTGTGTGAATCCAAACATTGGTAATAGGCAAATAGGCAATTAAGTAGAGTTTATGTATTTAATTCATTTAGTATTCATTTATCATAGCATCTTGTTTATTTCAAGTTTCTTAGCTAAAATCATTATCATAGCTTAATCATGCATTCATATCATAGCAAAAATCTCGTTCTTTAGAAAGACAGTTTGTTGAGCCTAGCCACTAATCTGAGAACACAAGGCTGGAATCTACAAAAACACTAAAGATAGAGGACGATAGGACGACAACGGGAACAGGATACTGAGTTTGCACATCTCTATTCCTTTTATATTTCTGTTTTTGTTATAATGTTCTATTGGTGTGTTTGAACTGGTTTTAATTCATTTATGCACTTAATTTTCATACACACATTAAATGGCGCCCACCGTGGGGCCTATGCCCCGATTTTAGACTTCTTTCTTGCAGGCTTTTCTTGCAGGTTTGCTTACAGGTTTTCTGGCATTCGGTAGCGTGTTTTGGAAGATTCAGGAAATTTTTATTTGCAGGTACTTCGGCGCATCTGGGCTCTGTTTCGGCGCATCTGGTCATTTCTACGGCGCATCTGGGAAACAGAGTGGCGCATCCGTCACTTTCTACAGCGCATTTAGAAATTTAGTTAGCGCATTTAGGACTTTCTTTAGCGCATTTAAAATTGTATCAGAAAATTAAACAAAAATCTCTGCATTTAGAATAGCGCATATAGTTTCTATTTTCGTGCATCTGGGTAACAGAAGGGTGCATTTGTTTTCTGTTTTAGCACATTTATGTAACAGAGTTACGCTTCTGGTCTCTGTTTCTACGCATTCGGGAGACAGAGCTTCACATCTGGAACTGTAACCGAGATTCTGAGTCTGACGCCTTTCGCAGACAGAATTTCTTTTATTTTATGTTGGGCTTAAAATGAATCAACCTAGGGTAGCCACCACACCTTTTATCATGCAGTTAAAACGAACCCCATGTCTGTTGTGAAGCAACATCTTCACTTAGATTAAATCACACTTGATTTTGGTGCACATAAAATGAATCTGTCTACTCTTATTGACTATGCTTGAAGGTGGTAGGTGATTATGCTCTCACCCTGTGCAAACTAGGTGATCAGAAAACTAGACCCACTTTTCCCTGTGTAACCCTGATTTGATAATCGAAGTATCCTCTCCCCTTGCGCACTTGTGTGATCTTGGGTGCAAGAGAAACGGTTATTGACTCTAGAAATTGGGCCTGCCTTAAGGGAAAAAGTACTCACCTTAAGGGACGACTCAAACCGGCAACGGAGCTAAGGCCAAGCTACCCCCGACCGGTATATAAATGTAAATCTTAAGGGAAAACCTAAGATTGCTTGTGCGGATGTGTCATACGGACGGAGTTGTACTCCCATAAACCCTGTTGAGCTTAACCTCTTCAGGCTAGAGTGCCACCTTAATGGTGATTAATCTCTTGCCCCATGTATGGCCACTCGAACGGGGGTCCCGAACTAAATACCATTGTTTAGAAAGCCAAAAACCTTCTATTTGCTAGTCCAGCACTGGTCGGTGTGAAGCCTTCCACACTTCCACAGTCAATAGTAGAGGTGATCAGCTCGCCATGGGAGTTTCATGGGGGTTGGAAGCTTGGTTGGCCTGAGAAGAGAGTGCACTGTAAGGGGGAGCCCGTGCAGCCAAGCTTCTGGATTCACACGCTACTGATATGCAGTTGGGGAAACCCACGTGGAGTCTAGCAGATATTGTCCTGGCCTAACCTAGGTTGTGCTTGTCTTATTATGTGCTTGATTACAAATCAACTTAAATAAGACTGTTTGCTGTGCTTTCCAAACATTAATTCAGATAATGGATCATCCAAGAACAAACATGACAAATTTCAGCTAAAAACTGGTCAAAACTGTCCTAGAAAAACTATTTTAGCGCATCTAGGGGAAAACTGCAGCGTATTTAAGCTCTGTTCTAGCGCATCTGTGTTCTGTTTCGGCGCATTTAGGATTTTCTGCTATGCATCAGTGCTTTGTTTCTGCGCATATGAGATTTTATGCAGCACATTTGACTATTTTTGTAGCGCATTTGGGAAACAGAGTAGCGCTTTTAGGTTTTTGTCACAAACCCAACTTTCTAAAATTTTACTCCCATGTTAAGAAAGTGGAAATCAACTAAGTTCACTAAGAAATCAGTTTTCAATAGGATCAAGAAGCCCAAAACAAATTTCAGTTACAAGAAGACTTTAGATCGCAGAGAATTCCTGTATAAGAGTCGAGACGTCTTGCTCCATTATCGCACATTCCTCCATAGATACCAAGACTACATTAGGGGATTCACCGACAATTATGCTGTAGAACCTTTGGCTACCCAAGCTTATTATCAAAGATTAGCATTATCTCAACGTCATAATTTGAATCAACCTCTTGAGTTTGAGAACGTACCACAACCTTCAATTGAATATTCAACGCGTCCCAATCAGATCCTTCAGTGACCCTCAACCATATTCAAGGATTTCTTACATATGCCTATTTTTACGAGATCTCAACACAACAAAGTAGGAGAAACACCTCAAGAAGAGGGTGAACGAGATAGTCCTCTTTTTAGTGTAAGTCGCAATCCCCTTTTCAGTAACAACAATATGGCTGACAGAGAGGAAAGTTTGATACTTAAGAACAAAAACATGAACAAAACTCCTATAGGTAGTGATGATGAACAGGACGATGAACTTGAACTTAGAGAGGCAGAACAAAATCCCAAGTTTCTTAAAGCCCTTGAAAAGATTATACAACGTGACAAAGAGAAATACTTTCTTTTTCTAGCAGATAAAGGAGCTAAATTGCCTAAAGACTTTGATACTGAGAAATTAAAAACCACCGAGGAAGAGCCATCCCCATCTGAATATGCCTCCTTCAAAAAAGAGTTTAGAGAAATGCAGGGAGATATCAAAGAGTTACGAGGAGGAACCACAACCAAGAAGTACACTTTGGATGACATATGTCCTTATCCTTTTGATAGAAGTCTCAACATGATTCCATTTCCTAAACACTGTGAAATCCCCAAATTTGATCGTTATAATGGAAAATCAAACCCAGTTGACCATGTTAGAGACTTTCGAAACATGACATTGGAATTTTCCCACGAAGATACATATTTATTGCGATTATTTCCTCGAAGCCTTGGAGTCAACTCTATGGAATGGTTATCTAAGATTACACCTCCTATTCGAACATTTGAGGAACTGATGAATTTGTTCATAAAACAATACTCCTACAACGTTCAACACCAGATCACCATGATTGATCTTTGCAAAGTTATGCAAAAACCTGGGGAATCTTTCACTACCTTTCTTCAAAGATGGAGGAGAATGTTAGCTAGGTACCCCCGTCATGTCCCTGAAAAGGAGAAAATGGTTACTTTTATCAATAGCCTCAACTCAGAAATGAGTTATCATTTAAATCTACACTGTCCACCTTCCTTTGAGAAACTGATTGAAGATGCCATCACCATCGAAAGTGCTTTGGTCAAAAGAGGGACCATAAAACTTGATAGGGACAACCCTGCCTCATCTAACCATTACAACAATCAGGACAAGTCCAAGTTTTGGACCCGCAACAAGAATGTTGTAAATGATGGCGTTGTAGATGCAAATCATATCACGACTAAGCCATTTATCTTGAGCACTCCTCGTAACAATAATTACAACCATGTCAATTCAGTCGCAAATCAAGGAAACAATCATCCCCCTCCAACGAACTACAATCAAGGGACTGCCAACAACCAAAACCACTGGAACAACAACAACAACAACAACAACACTTCAGGGAATACCTCAAACACGAAACCGCAACGCTTTCCATTCTTCTCCAATAGAAGAGCTTTTACTCCACTAGGACAATCTTTAGAATCGGCTTTCAAAGAGGTCATGGCAAAGAACGTCCTTATGTTACCCCCACAACGCAATTACGAACCTAATGTAAAACCTCCATCATGGAACGAAGCTTATTTTTGCGACTACCATAGGTGCAGAGGTCATCATACAAACAACTGTCAAGGTTTGAAACACGCTATTCAAGATCTCATTGACAAGGGCATTATCACAGTAGAAGGACAACAAAAATCCAACGAAGATCACCAAGCATTTCGAAATCCTCTACCAAATTATCAAAAGGGAGAATCTTCTGACAAAACTGTGAACCAAATTGATGATAATGTAATCCGTCACCTCTATACGGATGATGAGCAAGTCAACATCATAAAAATCAAAGAGAAAGTAGACAATGGACAAGTAAATGTCACAACAAGAGCACAAGCTAAGGTTGTTTTGAAAGGTACCTCTTCAAAATCCAATGAGACCTCTCCTCAACACCAATACGACTTAGTTAACCAACTTCGAAAAACTCCAGCTCAAATCTCCATTTTCGAACTTCTGAAGATTTCCCCTGCACATAGGGAAATTTTGGATAAAACCCTTGTTGAAACGACTGTATCTACGGATTTGGATGTGAATCGATTTCAAACCATGGTAGGACATTTGTCCTCCCCCACATGCCTTTCATTCTCAGACAAAGATGATGTTTCCCTAACTCATCCCCACAATTCATCATTATACTTAGAGGTCATGATCCACAAATTCCATGTCAAATGTGTTCTAATAGATGGAGGGGCTGGTCTAAACATATGTACTTTGAAGGTGATTCAAGCATTAGGATTTGCTGAAGATTCCATTGATCCTAGAAGGAAGATTACCATTAAAGCCTATGATGATGAGGAGAGAATGTCTAAAGGTCTAATCATGCTACCAATCAGAGTGGGACCTGTTATCAAAAATACCTTTTGCCAAGTTTTAGAGCGAGATCTTGCATATAATATCTTGTTGGGTCGTCCTTGGATCCATGAGATGCAAGCTGTTCCGTCCACTTACCACCAATGTCTTAAGTTCCCGTATGATGGTACCGTACTATACTCAAATTCGGATAACTCAAACGCCTAAACTTGTGCCGCGAATGTCAAAGCCTATCAAGATACTTTTATTCCGATTAATCGCAGAAGCACTTGTCGATACTTTCAAACATGCTACACGCCAGCTTAACTAAAATTTCGACAAGCAAACCATGTTTCGGCGAAAGTGGAGTTGGGGAATATTCCCTTTTCGCTAATTCAAATCTTTTATGCCCCCTTGATCGTATTGAAAACCTTCTGGCCAAGCACCACAAATGTGAGTATCAGCAGATCATTGACGATGCAAACAGAGTCTAATTACTGGTGCCCAATGGATAATTTATCAAAGAAAAAAAATTTCCCATGGAGATCCTGAGGATACATCAATTCTAGATTGGCTCTATAAAGACGAAGAGGATGCAATTCTAAACGTCACCTTACCAACAGAACAATATGGGAAAGAATATTCTATCATGCAAAAGATGGGATATGATAATGGTCCTCTTGGAAAGAGAAAAGAAGGCGTAGGTGAGCCTATCCATCTTCCAGGACTTGCGGCATATGATAAAACTGGAATAGGCTATGAGGCTACCCAATCTAAACAATCCCAAGGTAATGTTTTTACACTGCAAGAAGGTTCTGATAAGAATGAAACATGTTTGGTATCAGTCCTGAATTACATTGAAAATAACTCTGACACAGATTCTGTTGAATATGAATGGGATACCATCCATGATAACATATTTTGGAGAGACAAAGAGGTAGATGTCATACATAAGTATACGCCCGCTTTAATCAAAGGAGAAGGTTCAGGATCCCAACCACAAGAATCTGAACCACAAAGAAACTATGAGTCTAGTGATACTGAGTCGGATTTTAACGAACAAGATTATCAGGAGAATAGTCCCATCATTGACCTATCTCATACCTCGGATCCTACCGATAACTCTGTCTTGACCTTAACCATCGCCAATTTTACACAACCGGACGACGTCCTACCATTAATCCATCCTGATCTCATTGACTGGGATCTTACCGAACCTATGGATATACCTTATTTTCCAAAATGACGAAGTTGGTCATAAGAAAACTCCTTTTCCAACAAGCACGAATAATTGTTCCACTAGCGCATTTTCTTGGTGATGAAGTCCGGCAATCGAGAGTGTCAAGTCTCCTAGTCGCAAAATAAAAGATAAATCGGTCTGGCGTGGTGAAACTGCAATCTCGCAAGATTTTAGATCAAGTAAAAGCATTAAAATAGAGCGTACCGATGGTGAAAACTTTCGAGGGCACCCATCCCATGACTCTTTGACACTCTCCTCGGCATTATCATGAGCTATCATCCATCTTGACTGAGCCTACAAAGGAAATCAACATTGCAACTGCAGATAATCCAAGGATCCTACAGATAGCTGAATCAATGACAGCTAAAGAAATCCCAGAGTTCATGAATTTTCTCAAGGAAAATCAAGTCAATTTTGCATGGTCATATGCCGATATGCCCGGCCTTGATCCTGATCTCATTATGCATCATTTATCTATCAAATCAGGAGCCAAACCAGTAAAACAAAAACTCAGAAAGATGAATCCTCATATTGCACTATTGGTTAAAGAAGAACTCAAGAAGCTCCTCGATGCAGGTTTTATAAGATCAATTGACTATGCCGAATGGATTTCCAATATTGTACCAGTAGCAAAACCAGACAAACGTGTAAGAGTATGCACTGATTTCAGAGATCTTAACAAAGCTTGCCCAAAGGATGACTTTCCGCTTCCAAGTATCGACACTATAGTTGATCTAACAGCAGGCCATGCCATGTACTCATTAATGGATGGTTTCTCGGGTTACAACCAAATCAAGATTGCACCAGAAGACCAAGAGAAAACAGCTTTCACTTGTCTGTGGGGAACATATTGTTGGAATGGCATGCCTTTCGGCTTGAAAAATGCTGGAGCTACTTATCAAAGAGCTATGACTACGATCTTTCACGACATGATGCACACATTCATGGAAGATTATGTAGATGACATATTGGAAAAATCACACACCAGAGAAGGACACTTGGAGATACTATCTAAAATATTCACCAGATTGGAGAAATTCAAAGTTCGCTTAAACCCTAAGAAATGTGTTTTTGGGGTCACATCTGGAAAACTATTAGGATATATTGTTTCAGAAAAGGGAATTGAAGTAGATCCTGCTAAAGTTCATGCAATCATGGAGATGCCTCCCCCAAAGAACATTAGTCAATTGAGATCCTTACAAGGGCGACTCCAGTCTATCCGCAGATTCATTGCACAATTGGCTGACAAAAGTCTACCATTCACATATCTCCTACATAAGAATGTTCCTTTTAGATGGGATGATAAATGTGAAATGGCATTTCAACAAATCAAGCAATACCTGATGAATCGACCAGTTCTTGTACCACCGACTCCAGACAAACCATTGATTCTGTATATTGCTGCAACCGAGATGTCTTTGGGAGCATTATTAGCACAAGAAGACCATGAAGGGAAAGAATGGGCAATTTACTACATCAGCAGAACATTGACAAGACATGAGCTTAGTTACACTTTCATTGAGAAGGCTTGTTTGGCAGTCGTCTTCGCTTCCCAGAAATTTCGACATTACATGCTAGCTCATACAATTAAGCTTGTTTCCAAAATTGATCCACTCAAGTATCTGCTAAGTAAAGCATCACTAACAGGAAGGTTAGCAAAATGGATCATGATTTTGAGTGAGTTCGACATCCACTATGTTGATCGCAAAGAAATCAAAGGACAAGTTATCGCGGATCAACTAGCAGACGCTCCTCTCCAAACAGAGCACCCTTTACACATTGAATTTCCAGATGTCGATGTCTTCACAGCAGACTTTAAGCAGCCATGGTCCTTATACTTTGATGGTTCTTTTACCCAACATGGCTCGGGGGCAGGCATTCTCTTCGTCACCCCTCAAGGGCATACCATTCCTAGGTCCTATAGGTTAATGTTTCCATGCACCAATAACATAGCCTAATATGAAGTGCTGATCACTGGACTGAAAACAGCATTGGAATGGAGGATTATCGAGCTACAAGTTTATGGTGACTCACATTAGTCATTAATCAAATCAATGATGATTATCAGACTAAAGATGACAAGTTGTTACCATATAAGAAGATGATTGATGACTTCAAGAAGTATTTTGTGGACATTCAGTTCACACAAATTCCGAGGATTGACAACAAAGCAGCCGATGCTATGGCTACGATCGCCTCATTGATACAACTCCTAGACAAACAGACTCGCTATGAATTTCTGGTGGAACAATTATTTACGCCTGCCTATGACACACCTGAAAGCCAAATTATCTGCCACCTAGTAGGATCCGATTCACCCTGGTATGGCAAGATTTATGCATACCTAAAAGACGATATATTACCACCTGACTTATCCTGCAACCAAAAACGTAACTTTATCCGACAATCCTCTCGATATACCCTTATCACTGATACCCTTTATCGCCGTGGTCTTGATGGTACTTTACTTCGATGTCTTGAACGTGACGAATCCGACAAAGCTTTACAGGAAGTTCATGGGGGCATTTGTGGTACTCATTCGAGTGGACTAACCTTATCCAAAAAATTGATTAGAATGGGTTACTACTGGCCTACAATGGAAAGGGAATCATTTACCTTTGCTAAAACATGCTCACAATGTCAGATTCATTGGAATCTTATTCATGCTCCTGCACAAGAACTTCATTCGTTTACACCCACCTGGCCGTTCTCTCAATGGGGGTTAGATCTAGTGGGAAAAATTCATCCTTCTTCTTCAAATGGGCATAAGTTCATCATCACAGCAACAGAATATTTCACTAAGTGGATTGAGGCAGTACCTCTTTCTAAAGTCACTAGAAAGCAGATCTCATCCTTCATTCTCAATTACATTATTTGTCGATATGGTATTCCTAATGCCATTATTACAGATAATGGTCGACCATTCAAAAATCAGGATGTTGATGAACTTTGTGAAAGATTCCATATTCAGCACAGATATTCCACGCCTTACTATCCTCAAGGTAATGGCCAAGGAGAGGCCTCAAACAAAACCATACTAAAGATTTTGAAGAAGATTGTCAATGATTCAGGGAAGGATTGGCATGTTCAACTCAATCCCGCCTTGTGGGCTTACAGAACTAGTATCCGAACGCCAACAGGAGCAACACCTTTTGCCCGCCTTTCCATGGATGCGCTTCATACCTACCCTTTAGAGGTAAAACACCTTCCTTAAGATATCACCGAAAAGGTCTCATAATGATGAGGATTACAGAGTTTCCCTTTAATTCAAGAGTTAGAACTTTAGATGAAAAGAGATGTATGTTGTACCACTCTTAAAAAGAAGGTCAATGTATTATACTCTCAGCTTATAATCACAGTCAAGCCAATGACTTTCTCAAAAGGATCTGCCCGGTAAGAGAACCCTTAATCAACAAGACAGAGAAAAGAAAGGAAAGTTTGAACTAAATTGGTTAGGCCCTTATGTGGTTATTGTAGTCTACGGATCGGGAGCATACAAGTTATCAACGCCAGAAGGAGACCTATTGGATGAACCCATCAACAGTATACATCTTAAGAAGTATTATGCCATGTCGCAAAGTCCAAGAAATACAAAAACAAGAGAGAAAGTCCCAAGAAATACAAAAATAGCTATAAAAAGTCCTGAAACAAATCCAAAAAAATCAAAACATCACACAATACAAAAAAAAAATCAAAAGAGAATGTCATAGGGTGAAAACCTGGCAAACAGGCAGTCTATTGACAACAAAATACAAAAAAATCAAAAGAGAATGTCATAGGGTGAAAACCTGGCAAACAAAGGCAAATATTGGATGAAAACGCTAAAAATCAAAAAGAAATCAAAAAAAATGCAATAAATACGATAGTGAAGTAACTGCAAAATGACGCTTATCTCAGACTTTCCATTCCATTAGTTCCCCTGCTTTTCTACTCTTTTACCTTTTCAAAAGCTTTCCTTTTTTCTGCATCTCTTTTTCCGCATCTTGAGGTCATTAATCGCACCACCCTGCCGTCATTTGCCTAGAGAGTTAAAACATCTTACCATGGCTTGATCGTTTGTACATATTCTTTTCCGCAAGTTGCGCCAAATCAACAAGGCAAAAACCCAACTGGGGGCACTTAACTTTCAGAGCATACTAAAACAGCTAGACCATGACATCGCAATACGAGCATGCCAACAAAACAACAAACTCCTTTGTCAATGTTATCCGCTCATGACACATTTTTCAGCAAGCTATCATGTCACTTGTCTATTGGATGATCCAAATAATCTGAATAATGTAGGCATTAACAGTATTACATGTTTGATTAAAAGTTGTTTGATTTTCGATATCATTACTCGGGAGCATACTCAATGATGTACTGCACTAGAGTAGCAAGGAACGAGAATGATTTTTCTTTGTCTGCTGTCTTGAGGTTAACAGCCCAATCTGATGCAAATATGTCAAAGGACATGATGCTCAAAGCAAATATCATTGATGACAGTTCCACATTTGCATCAGAACGGTGGTTAATCTTTGTCTGTTTATGCAAGAAATGCTCAGGTCATCTCGGTTCAATTATACCTCGATGCTTGTGTTCGCTTGCTATATCAAAATCCATGAAAGTTGTACTCTGGTCATCATTGGCGCTAATTTCCCCTCTGATGCTTGTACATACTTCCAACATTTTAAATGTTCTATGATGATTCAAGAAGGCTTATAACAGGCTCAACAAACTGGTTAGTTTCATATAGTTGCATGTTCATTAGCTCATTATATATATCTGCATATTGGATTCATATTCGTATTTTGAAGGGCTGAATGAGGGTTTTCAAACGGTTGTTATTAAGTTTTGACCTTTTTGTGGAGGACATTTGGACATTTAATTCATTTCATTTCATATCATTTCATCATTCCATTTATCATTTATCCTTTCATTATCATTTGTCATTCATTATTCATTTTTACCATTTCATATCTAAACCATTAATGTTTCATTATCCATTATCATTCATTTACCATTCATCTTTTCATTCATTATCATTCATTTATCATTTCATCATTCATCTATTATTTATCATTCATTTATTATCATATACCGTTGCATTTCCATACACATTCAATAATTTGATATCATGTTATCATTTTACCATATTACCATTCATACCACATTCATCTTCTGCAAAATCACGATGCATTTCATACATGGAAAATTCAAAAAGAAATTACCATCTCACATGTATACATCATCACAAAATCATTGCATACACATCATAATCGATAGATCATCCTGCATCATAGGGATTAGTCCGCACATGTAATAAAATCATATCAAAATCCATCTCATAACATACATGCATAAATGTCATATCCATATCATATCATAAATGCATGAACATAAAAATCATCAGAAATACCGCCACTACATATCATCACTCATCAAAATAATACAAATATCCAAATATCTAATGAAACTCATAAAAGGTCAATACATCATACATGATCAAAACTCAGTATACATAATGAATCAAGCCCCAAAAATGGCTAACTAGTCGATGCCCCTGACGGAGCTGGTCCAGAAGGAGGTGGTCTGCCGCTGGTCCCTGCATCAGGATCCTCTTGAGGCCCGGTAACCTCTCTGCCGTGTGTCGATGTCCGGGATCGGGTCCTCGTCCGGCTGTGTGACCTGGGATAGGGCTCTCGCCGCTCAGGAGGGCATAGCTCCTCATATCGAACTTTGTAGTACTCTGCCTCTCTGGCTGCCTCAAATCCCTCTGTAATGGCCTCCCGTAGGGATGTACTCTCCACAGTACCCATCAATCTCTGCGCTACACCCTCAGCCTCCTGTGCCCGCCGTCTAAAGGCATCCCTCTCTGCTACTAACCGCAGGCTACCTCGAGGATCCGGGGCAGCATCTGAACTCGTGACCGGTGCCGGAGTTCTCGTAATTGTTCGTGGCTCAACCTCGCATGCAGCTGTGGCTCAGACCGCAGACTATCATGCTCTGCCCGCATCTAATCGACACTCAAGCCGCTCATTTCAGCACCGGGTGACTCGACCGCAACGATCTATTCAGGCATTGCTGATGTCACCCCCATCATACCGCGGGCCTGCACCTGATTCGACCGCTAAGGAATCTATACTCTGCCGAGACTATATAATATCTGGCCGATCGCCATCCCTACCGCCTCTCCCATCATCTCGGCTATCCGAAATGCCGCCCTCTCCCTCGCACTTCCCCGCCTTCCTCTCCTCCTCTCCCAACGAGCAGCTCCTCCTCCACTCCATAGCTCCGCCTTCCACCGGGCCGCGACTTCCTGCATTCCGCCTCCCGCTGTGGATCGCCTTCGATGTCGCCTTATCCGTACATCAGAATGTGGAAAAGGATGCGAGCAGCACGTTAAGGTCATCTATCATCCCCGTGATCCAATATAACCGGCCTCATTCGCCCATACCTCGGTCAGAAGAAGTGTACTTTGTGTAGCTGCCTGAATGCATGTCCTCGTATCCCCTTTGGCATATATATAATGAGCAACGTACCGGGCATCCCCCGCGAAAACCAACCGTCTCAAAGACCTCGTGAGTGCCAAAACCTCTCACGATAAAGGGTGTCCGGCCCTATCGTGCACCACACCGCACACAAACGCATTCCCAACCGACCACACCATGCTCGCAAATTGCGGTATCGCCCGTGATCAAGATCTACATCATCGAAAGCACTGGCCGCCGCATTCTTTTACCTGTCTAACCCCACCGGATAACCGCGACCGTATCATGCATATACGTACGGCCTCCCTGCTGGTCTCGCCCGGGTACATAGTGGTCTGGTGACAACAATATGCTCCCACGCCCAGATCTGTAATAGTGTCACTCCACTCGCCAGGCTGGTGGATCCTCTGTATACAATCCGATGCAGGTCATGATACATATCTGCTAAGACGCAGCTCCCCCAGGAAAATCTCTGTGGCTGAGTGATCATCCACTCTAACATCCTCCCCCATCCCACGGAAAATCCCTTGGACCGATGGTCCGGTCCAAGGAAACCTCCAACAAAAGCTGCCAATACTGCTACTAGAGCTGGATACCTGCTGAAGTCATCCCAGTCTATCCAGTACCCATAGATACCGGGATCGCCACATATCCGCTGTAATGCCTCTGTCCCACCGATCTCCTTGTGGTCATAAACCACAAGGGCTCCAACCACTGGAATCCCCAAAATCTGATACACGTCCTCCGGTGTCACACTCATCTCACCCGTCGGCAGGTGGAAGGTGTTATGCTCGGAATGCCATCTCTCGGCCAAGGCCGTCAACAGCCCCCTGTTGGCCCGAATGCCTCGCGGCATGGTCAACAGTGACCCTAGTCCACAATCTGAAATCACCTGTAACTCGGCCGGTGTCAGCTCGCCTATCTGCTCCCAGCACAAGGGAAACCGCTCTCTGATCTGGAGGCTTTTGAAAGCCTCCTATTTGGTCCAAACAACATCACAAACATCAACATATCAATAATCTATATCAAATGCTACATCAATCTATCAACAGGTCTAATCAATCTACTCTACCATCATTTACTATTTGTTTTTCTTTTCAGGAAAGCAAATTAATCAACACATATTCTTTTCTGTTTGTATTTCAATCATGAATGCAAATTTAAATCTCTATTTTTCCATTTGTTTTCTATCGCAGAAAGAAAAAATCTACTCTTTGTTTTTCAATCGCGAGAAGCAAAGTTATCAAATCAGTCAATCTCTCATCTGCCATTTGTTTTCTATCGCAGAAAGCAAAAATCTACTCTTTGTTTTTCAATTGCGAGAAGCAAAGTTATCAAATCAGTCAATCTCTCATCTGCCATTTGTTTTCTATCGTAGAAAGCAAAAATCTACTCTTTTTTTTTCAATCGCGAGAAGCAAAGTTATCAAATCAGTCAATCTCTCATCTACTATTTGTTTTCTATCGCAGAAAGCAAAAAATCTACTCTTTGTTTTTCAATCGCGAGAAGCAAAGTTATCAAATCAGTCAATCTCTCATCTACTCTTTGTTTTCTATCGCAGAAAGCAAAATCTACTCTTTGTTTTTCAATCGCGAGAAGCAAAGTTATCAAAATTCAAATCAGTCAATCTCACATCTACTATTTGTTTTCTATCGCAAAAAACAAAATCTACTCTTTGATTTTCAATCACGGAAATCAAAGTTATCAGTTCTCTATTCGATTTTCTATCCTATCAACATGATGATCCGACAATTTATCTATCTATTGACTAAAGAAGCAATTTTCATCATTCTTTTTCAGCAAATGGCCATTATGGGAAAAATTTCCTAAATGCGCAACTCTGTTGCTCATATGCGCTAAAAACCCATATGCGCCATAGTTTTTGTCAAAAGCGCAACACTGTTTCCTAAATGCGCTAAAACTTCAAATGCGCAACTATGTACCTCGTATGCGCTATTCTATCTATCAAATGCGCAACTCTAGCATTTTTTGACCAAATCCTAAAAGCGCCGTTCTGTGCCCTAGATGCGCTAAATCTCTGACCTAGCCTGCTTTGACCTATATGCGCAACTTTATCTGTCGGGTGCGCTAAAAGATCAGTTTTTGACGTGTGCCTAAATGCGCTACGGAAAACCCTAGATGTGCTAAACTATTTGTCGAATGTGCTAAAACTCTACCTATATGCTTCTAAAACGCCAAAAATTGCAGTCCCACTAAAAATCAATCCATAATCGATCACAAATGCTAAATTTAATAACTTAGAGGTTTTAAATCACTCACCGGTGGTCCATACGCCGCTGGTCTCTCGAACCATCACTTAACCTATGTCTATGGATCACCTATTTCGCCAAGTCACTGCCAGAGCTCTCAAAATTCTATTTGTTGCAGGGTGAAAATGACACCTCATTTTACCCCTTTTACCTTATAAGGGTCTTTTCAGGATGGGTAGTGGTGGCATTTTTTCCATTTTTCATCCTCTTTTTCACTGGGGCATCAACCACATTATCTATCAGGAGCTAAATCACTGTTCCTCATCAATTTCTTTTTCCGTGATTTATCTCCCGAGGGGGCATCATCGACATCAAAAATCGGAAACATATCAGGGGCAAAAAAATTTATTTTCTTTGAAGTAATATGTTTCACACATCACTTCAAAGAGGGGCAAAATGTATACGCATAAAAATGGTCATGTCTATAATCCTGGCAATTAATTAAATATTTATTATTTAATTAATTTTCTAAAGTCCTCTACATATGATTAAATTTAATTAATTTAATTATATTGTTCATTCATCTTATTCTTCCTTAATTAAATAAATTTATTTTATTTAATTATTTTCATATGTCCACTTAATTAATTAAATAAATACATTCTATTTATTTAAATTAATTATCATTTGTTTGAATTTAAATTAAATCTTTGATTTAATTAAATTTAAATCTCTTTTCTTCTATTTTAATTCTTCTTCTAATTAATTAAATGTTTCATTTAATTAATTTCATAAAAGTGATTTAATTAAATAAATCTTATTTAATTAAAAATATCTTATGCTTTCTTTCCAATTCAAAATTAGGTATTTTAACCTAATTGTGCAATCTTCTCATATCATAATTAAATATTTTATTTAATTATGAGATATTCTGCTTTTTTCAATAAAACTGATTAAAGCTCTTTTCTCACCACAAGTTTTCTTCTGCTTTTAAAAGCTTAATTAAATATTTTATTTAATTGAGAAAAGCTGAATGTGCTCCACAAATAAATAATTGATTTTTTTAATTAATTATTTATCAGCTTTTAATCTTTCTTTTATTCTTATCTTCTCTTCTTTTTCCTCTTTCATAATAAAATAGAAAAATCTGTTTCTAGGGTTCTTCTATCTTATCCTTCAGTTTCATCTTTCTTCAACCGTTTGATCTGTCAGGAATTATCACAATCGTCAATCGAGACAGCCAATCAGAATCAGTCAGAAAGCCCTATAAATACTTGTGTGAATCCAAACATTGGTAATAGGCAAATAGGCAATTAAGTAGAGTTTATGCATTTAATTCATTTAGTATTCATTTATCATAGCATCTTGCTTATTTCAAGTTTCTTAGCTAAAATCATTATCATAGCTTAATCATGCATTCATATCATAGCAAAATCTCATTCTTTAGGAAGACAGTTTGTTGAGCCTAGCCCTTAATCTGAGAACACAAGGCTGGAATCTACAAAAACACTAAAGATAGAGGACGATAGGACGACAACAGGAACAGGATACTGAGTTTGCACATTTCTACTCCTTTTATAGTTTTGTTTTTGTTATAATGTTCTATTGGTGTGTTTGAACTGATTTTTATTTCTTACACTCGATTTTCACACACACAGAAACTACACTTCATCGCAGTTGAGGCTGTGGTGATTGTTCAAGTCCTCTTTTCTCCTCCATTGGCTAGTGAGCTCTTGGTAGAGGTGGTAAAGTTTTGTTTCTCTCCATTTGTGATTTGGTTGAGTAGCTCTTTACTCTTTTGTCGTGTTATTTTCATTCCTTCTTTCTTTACTTCTTTATCATACATTTCTCTATCATTGCTATTTGGTTTTTCGTGGAGGTGGAAACACCAAAATGGGGGTCTAAATGAGGTGGGCCCCTATACAACCCCAACAAATTTCCCTTCTCTCTTATGTGTAGGTGGACATACTTTTAGAGATAGCTAGAGAATTGGTGCCTTGGTGAGATCATCCTTGTTACTTTAGCTTTCATCTATTTACTTTATCACCTACATTTATATTTCTTGTACTTTATAATTTTGTTTTTCTCATTTAGGAATCACTAGCTAGGTCATCATCTTGTTTTCCGCTGGTTCATATTGTATTTTCAGTCCTCTGGTCATACGGATTCCAACACACCTAAGAGACACCAATGCATTCCAGAACCGTGCTTTCATCCTTGGGCAGAGATCTACTTGAGGTACAATATTGAATCTGAAAACCGGCTCACCTAGCCTAAATTTTGGTTTCGGGTTTGCAAAGTGATTGGAGGATAGTATAGTCCTCATCATTCTCATATGTTTCTTCAAAACACCCCATTAAATTGAGGTAAGTTAGGGCAGCCTTCTGCTCTTGGCTCTTTGTGACAGGGGGCCTTGATGTGGTTGACCCCCCTCTCTTACATTTTTGGTGAACCCAACATGAACCAACGTCTGGTCATTCATTGGTGTTGAGGATTTTTCCTTGTACCTTGTGATTGTTATGCCTTTAAGTGTTGTGAAGGTTTATGAGAATCAAAACCCAATCCACAACCTCTGGGTATATTGTTAGGATAAGTTTATGACACCTTCCAATGGAGAGGATGAAGGTCACTACTAGTTTCTCTACAGGCCTTTTTGTCGGATTCGCCATTGGTCTTACTGCTCAGGAGCAGTTGTCAAGGGGCAAGGTAGGAATCTTTGATGAGACCAACCATGTCCCCAATCCTCTTGTGTCTCCTACACTATCATCCTTAGATGAGTACGAGGTCGTTCACATTCCTTCTGAATATATTTCTACCATTAGCAAAGGACTAGGTGACTTAGAGAATCACTTGGAAAGGACTCGAAGATGGCTAGGGTTGCCAGGGTTATCAATGAAATAAAGTATATGGTTGGAAAAGACCAAACATGCATAAAACTCCTAGCTAGCCTCTCTATTCTGACTAAAGCATGTGCTCCTCCAAATAATCCTAACATTATACAAGGGGACACTTTTGAAGATCATGAGAGACAACTAGGAATGTTGATGCCTCCCATGTCTGTGTGCATGGCCGACGTGATCCCCTCAATTAGCATCCCCTCAGCCTCTGAGAGATCCGAAACTATCAAAGCGAACAAGGTACCCTTAAGGTTTAGCTTCACCCCTCCTATCACCTCTAGTGGTCGAGGTTTTGGCAAGTTGAGTGGTGGAGGCTTTGGTAGTGGTGGTGGATTTCTACGGTAGAAGTGGCGCTATCGGAGGAATTTTTGGTGGAGGCCATGGTGGTGGCTTTAGAAGCAGAGGTGGATCTTGCAAAAGTCCTACTGGTGGTGGTGCCTCTAGCAGTGGTTCCAGCAGTGGTTACACAAGTGGTTCTAGAGGTGGCTCCGATGGTGGTTCTGGAGGAGGTTCCTCTAGCCCTATGTCTTCTAATGACCCTATTATGAACACTCTTCTTCAAAATATGGGTAAGATGCAAAGCTAGCTGGCGAGTCTCTCCCAGGCCTCTGCCTAGCCTATCTTTCAACCCTTTTTCCAACATAGCCCATTATCAGTAGCAATTTTAAAAACTCCCTTCCCCCAAGGAATGGAGATTCCTAAATTTGAAAAAATATGGCGGCAAAGGGGACCCACAAACACATGTTTCCACCTTTAATTCCCTATGTATAGATTTCTTCCATCATGATGTATTGATGGCAAAGCTATCCCCCTGATCTCTTAAGGATACAATGCTCGAATGGTACTATTCCTTACCTAATAATTCCATTTTCTCATTTGATCAACTTGTAAACTAATTCCTACAACAATTCCAAGCTAGCCTCAAACCAAAGATGACCTTTTTGGATCTCATCTAATGCAAACAAGGGAATAGTGAAAAGATTACTCATTTTATAGTACGATACCAATTGCTCTTTTCACAAATCTTGTATCTATTGCCCGATTCTAACGTGCAGAAGGTGTTCATAGGGAACTTGCAAAGACCTTGGCATGAGAAGGTTTCCCTTATGAAATACCCTTCTTTTGTGCATTTTTGTGGTGCATTACGAGAGTATCAACAAATGGTAGTTTAGTTTAGGGGATCCTCCTTGTGCTCCTATTCAGAAGGAAATTCCATCGTATCAATCTCTAAAAAAAGTCAGCCTATTGTGAATGTAGTAGCTGCTACAAATGATAATGGCCTCAAGCGCAATAGAAAGTTCACAAAGTTAGCATAATCTTGTTCTTCCATCTTGCAGAAGCTTCTAAAGGATAAGATCATAACTTTGGAGAGCCCTAAGCCTCTTAAAGAACCTTTCCCTACTTGGTACGATCTGAATACCTTCTTCAGTACCATTGAGTTAATGGACATGATACTAAGCACTGTATGTGCCTGCATCATGAGATACAGGACCACATCGAAGATGGTACTATTTGTCTTGATGGAGATAAACAAAATACAAACAAATTGTGGTGAAAGTGAACTATGATTTACACACTCGGCCTAAAGCATATGTTAACATGGTCATAATTACTCCTACCATGCAACTTGTGCCCAACTCCCCGAACATGGCATTCACATCACAGGATTTACCCTTAAGCAAGCCTTCTCCCCTCTACATTCTTGCTTGCCTCAATGGCAACATTCTGACAGGGGCCTTAGTCGATCGTGTGAGCTGAGTGAATGTCATTACAGAAGAGACATTGTGGCTTAATTCATTACATAGAAAAGAGTATGAAGGAACGAAATATACCATTCCCACACATGATGATTTTTCTCATAAGTCGTATGGCTCAATAAATCTATCTTTCCTAGTTGGACCTAGGGTTGTAGACAAAGTTTTTTATGTTATTCCAAAGTTGGATTTATTTAGGATGAGGATAGGAATACCTTGGCTAGCTTCCATGAATGGAATCACCTCCGTCATTCATAAATATTTTAAGTTCTCCCACGAAGGTGTTGTGCATGTAGTGCATGACACTAGATACCAGTCGTTGGTGTCCCATGGGGGTTACTCATTGGGTCATTTTTGGCCCACCCCAGTGGGTCAGCTACCTCCAAGAACAGACTTAATTTACAAGAACTATGTGAAGTATAAGACCGAGGGAAAGGGACAACCATAATTGACCCTTCTAATAGCACAATAGCCTATTGCCTCTCCTTCTCAAAAAGGAAAAGAGAAGCTACCCTATTCTTGGGATAGCTCTCCTGCTCCTCTTTCTAGAGAAGATTTCTGGATGAATATGCCTAGCTTTTATCTGCTGAGTCTAATGATACCTGCTTGGCATAATCCTAAGATCAGGATATCAGATCTCCCTACTAAACTGAATGAACCTTGGTACTACTTGTGTGGCAAGGGAAAAGGTCCCTATGGGGAATCCTCCATGTCTCGGCCTCTGCAGCCTCCCACTGCTTTTGCTCCCAAGGAAGTGAACAAGAAGAGGCCCGCTATCGAGGCACTAGAGTTGACTCCCCTATTGTTTCTCAACCTACTCCTCCTACTCCCATCTAGGAGTTTGTTCCTCCATTAAAAACAACTATGGAGGACACTCCCATGGCTGAGCGGGAGTCTTCCACTCCTTCGCAACCTCCGATCTCTATCTCAAAGAGTTGTATAAATTTCCTTGTGCATGAACGCAAGCACTAACAAAAGGCTCTTGCAATTGAGTAGGCTACTTTGTAGAAAAAGGAAGAGGAGTCAACCACCCCTACTTCAGGGTCTCTCATTGCGTCCTCCTCTCTCCCCCCTCTGCTTTTGTTCAATCTAGTTCAATCTCACTTCCGGCTTCCGCTATAAGTATGAATGCACCTAACCCCAAAAAGGTGCAGGTGTTTATCGCTCCTTCAGTGGAGACACCCTTGTTGATGTCCCTTCCAGACATCCCTCCTTTCCTAAAACCCATAGATATGTTGAATACTTCAGAGGTATCTATCATGGTTTTCTATTCCTCCTCTTCCCCTACAACTCTTTCCTCATCTGTGAGGAGTTCACATCCCCCGACGAAGAAAAAGGTGGAGAGTGGTCCCTCCAACAATGGAGGACATAAGAGGATCCCACCTTCTCCAAAAGGTGGTCTTGCATTGGCTTGTTTAGTCTTAGTAACGGAACTAGTCCCGACTTCCCCTGAGTTTGTCACCACTCTTAAGTCACTCGATCAGCCTAGCAGTAAACCTTGGGCACAACCCTCTCAATCTGTTGAGGCACGACATGGCACTCCAACAAGGTGCATGTTAAACTCTCTGGATGAAGTTCCAACCTTGTCAGTGATCTTAATGAAATCATTGACCATAACTCTACAAGAGTTGAGTTGAGGAGACCTTGTGGAGCCTTCTTCCTTAGCCCTTGTTGTAGGAGGGTCAGAAGCTTCTCCCCTTAATATTCCACCATTGTAGGCTCGTCCTCCTTCCCCCTATGATAATCTGGAGTAGGAAGAAGATGACCTCCTAGTTTATTAGTGTTAGGGGGAAGGTATGTGCAGGGTCATGATGGGCCATAAAGTGGCGATATGATGGGTATATGTATGGTATGTGGCTGACGAATTTTTTATACCCAAAATTGATGAAATGAAAAGGGTTTTTAAAGTATATTCTCAGCTTTCCACAAATATAAATTATGCTTTACTTTGAATTTAATAACTAAT
Organism: Sequoia sempervirens; assembly: GCA_007258455.2. Taxonomy (NCBI): domain Eukaryota; kingdom Viridiplantae; phylum Streptophyta; class Pinopsida; order Cupressales; family Cupressaceae; genus Sequoia; species Sequoia sempervirens. The sequence goes on from VDFB02291653.1 coordinate 100,623, forward strand.
TATTATTCATTTTCTAATTGAATTACAACTAAAGTCCTAATTGATAGGCTAATTGAAAAACATCTATAGCTTTCAAATGGTATCACATTTTTTGAATCAGAAACATGTGTCACATTCTATGCTTCACATACTATAGGATTTTTTTAAAATGAATTTTATAAAGTTTTGACCAAGTTAAAGTGGTCAAATATATGAGTTTTTATATTTTTTAAAAGTTGTAATAAAAAAATCATAATTAATTATTTACTCAGAAAAAAATTACAAAAAAATATGCATCACATCAGGACATGATTCCTCCACTTATATCTAAAATATTATAAAAAATATTATCATTTTATTGTGGTTAGGGTGGTCAGATAGACACCTACTTCTTATTTTTTCCTTGAAATTTAAGTACTACTGCATTAAAATTTCAAATTTTCACCAAATAGATTTTGTTTTTTTAAATAAACCTAGTAGTTTAGAAACTACATTCAATTTTCTATAGATTCTATTCTAACATATTTTTGAAATAATATAGATAACTTATTCAAATTTTTACGTAAAGTTTCCTATGATTTTTCTGAATTTTTTGCCACTTAAGGGCCTATTTTTTCCATGATGATCCTACACATACCCGAGAGACCTCTTCTTTATCTTTAGATTAGATGTGTATGTGTTGTGATGTGTTCCCCCATGATTGTGCTATGTGTTCCTAGATGGCCCTCGTCACCCTTGTTGGTGCTTGGATACAAGAGTGGTTTTTGTGTCATAAACCTTTTTCTATTTGTATCATCATTCTTTCATGTTTGTGATTCACTTTCGGTAAATTGGGGATGATGAAAAGTGTTGGGGGCATTTAGGATCCCCTTCTATGTTGACCCATTTTTTTATTTTTATTGTCTTCTCGTGCATTCTTCACATGGTCTGATATAGTAGGGGGTTGATGACAGTTCATTTTATATGCTATTATTATACTTATATATATATATGAGTAGCTTTGACCTCAAAATATCATATTACCCCTATGCCCTTTGTTGGTGTTCATTTATTTTTCTCTTTTTTTTCTTCTTATCTTTATCTCTTCTTTGCTTGAGTTGTCCCTTTCACATGTGACAATGCCATTTCTATGACACTCTAATTTTCAGAAAATGTATTTGTTTCCAACAAATCTTTTCTGGAGAATCTTTGCAAACTTTTTCAAAAAAAATGCATTCTTGACTTGAAGCCCTAATAGAATGTGTTTCCTTCATCATGGGTTCACAAAGAAAGAACTTGAGACCTTTCCTTCGAGGAGGCAGCAGCTTTGGCCTTCCCCTCATAAGGGAGCATTGTCTTCCTTTTGAATTCCATGATGAAGTGAACATCTTTTGAAAGGATTCCTTGATGATGAATCAATTTGAGAAAACACATCTCTTTTTCACTTTCAAACAACATGTCCCATGAGTGGACCCCTCTTCACGTCAGGTTCCCAAGGGAACCCTTTGAATTTTTTCCAATTTTTTGATGGTTTGCACAACTATCTTCTTACTTTCCTACATGGTCGCTTTCAGACATGTTCTATCTGCAGGTAAACATTTCACTTTGCAGGTGCACCTATAAAGCCACTTTTTGACTCTGCGAAGTCACCTTCTTTAGGTTTTCTCCATGTGATAGATCTTGGGGAATACCTCCATGCAGGTCTGTAGGGTTGTAAGGTGTTTCTTCTAAGCTTCCTCCATGCGATAGATCTTGGGGGTCGCTCCCCTACAGGTTTGTAGGCCTGTAGGGAAATATTTATGGGGTTTCCTTCATGTGAGAGATCTTGGAGGACACCTTCCTTATAGGTTGGTAGGCCTATGAGGCACTTACTTCTCAGGGCTTCCTTCATGTGAGAGATCTTGGGAGTCACCTCCTTGTAGGTCTACGGATCTGTAAGACATTTTCATTCTATAGATTCATATTTTTGTAGCACTATGGAGTCCTTTGCCTATCTTGTGCTTTCGAGCTCGCCAAATTGTGATCTACTTCCTCAACAGTTTAGGTATAAATTTATAACACTATTCACTCTTTGATCTACTTTATTGAAGCACTCATCAATATTCATGCTCGCTAAAGTGGGGGAAAAATGTATACGAGCGAATTTTCACCCCTTACAAAAATTCCCCTTTTGTACATCCTCGCCTTAGAAAACCAAATCTAAAGTCAAAATTCCACATCAGCAAGTTGCCTTCCTTCTACTTGGCATTTTTCTGTTGTGTCAGTAGAAGAATTTTTTTCAAGGACGCCCATGCGGCGCGTAGATGTCCCTGACGGATTCCTACGTTTGAAGTTGGCAAAGGCGTTACAATTCCTATTGGGAATGATTTGTAACATCCCTCTTTGACTAACTGACCCCAAAAACGGTAGATTATTCCCTCTTCTTCCTTCAAATTCATTCATTCTCCTTCCATTCATCTCTTCGCAAGCTCTAGCAATTTCAGTCTCATTCTCAAGAACTTTCCAACATTCTCTTCACTCTTGACAACACTTCAACACTCCATTACAACAACAACAAGACTTCGTCAACTCCATAAAGCAAGTGTGAAGCAAGCCATTGTAGTGTGGGATTTAGGTTTTGCGAAAACTCCCTTCATCACAGTCGAGGTTGCGGTGATGGTTCAAGTCCTCTTTTCTCCTCCATTGTCTAGTGAGTCTTGGTGGAGGTGGTAATGTTTCACTCCTATCCTTTGTAATTTGGTTGAGTAGCTCTTTACTGTTTTGTAGTGTTATTTTCATTCCTTCCTTCTTTACTTCTTTATCATGCATTTCTCTATCATTTCTATTTGGCTATCTGTGGAGGTGGAAACACCAAAATAGGGGTTTGACTGAGGCAGGCCCCTATATAGCCCCAACAAATTTCCCTTCTCTCTTGTGTGTAGGTGGACATACTTTTGGAGCTAGCTAGAAAATTGGTGCCTTGCTAAGATCATCCTTGTTACTTTAGCTTTCATCTATTTACGTTATCACCTACATTTATATCTCTCATACTTTATAATTTTGTTTTGCTCATTTAGGAGTCACTAGCTAGGCCGACAGTTTGTTTTCTAGCAGTTCATATTGTATTTTCGGTCCTCTAGTTGTACGGATGCCTGCACGCCTAAGAGACACCAATACATCATGCTATCATCCCAGAACCGTGCTTTTGTCCTTGAGCAAAGAGCTACCTGAGGTACAGTATTGAATCCAAAAATTGGCTTGCCTAGCCTAAATTTTGGTTTTGGGTCTATAGAGTGATCAAAGGACAGTATATTCCTCATCATTCTCATCCCTTGCTTGAAAACACCCCTTCAGAGTTAGGTAAGTTAGGGAAACCTTCCGCTGTTGGCTCTCCGTGACTTGGGGCCTTGACATGGTTGGTCCTCCTCTCTTACACCATTGTTCAATGATTCTCCTTTCTATATGCTTCTTATATATGTGTGTGTGTGTGTGTGTGTGTGTGTGTGTGTGTATGTATATGTATGTATGTATGTATGTATGTATGTATGTATGTATGTATGTATGTATGTATGTTAATGGAAATGTATATACATATATATTTATATATATATATGAATATGTATATATATAATTATTTCAATAAATGTTTATGTATATATATTGATTGGAAAGTAATGTAATTGGTAATCATGTGGATATAAGTATATATATATATGCATATATTATGGATGAAATATATATATATATATTAATAATATATAACATATATGTTATTGTTTGGTATATATTAAAATTCTTTGAATAAAGCATGGGGCTAAAACATAGTGCAACTATTTGATATATATATTAGTGTTTTGAATAAGCCAAAGCGCATAAGCATAGTGCTGCCATATATGAAGCAATGGCCAAAGAGGGAATACATCGCATAAAGCACAATAAGAATAAGTCAAAATACTTAAAGCGTTGAACAAAAATAAGGGAGAAAAATATTTAAACGTTGTAAGTATAAATGAGTGTAGATTTAACATTGTTCACATAGTCTTTGACTATGCATAAATAAAAGGCACCAATATATGAAAGGTGGTGCCAAAAAATAGGTAGAGAGTGAAAACCATAAGAAGTTTGAAACCTGCACCAAAACTTGGTAAAGCCATATGATCAGCATAAAACTTAGTCAAATCATAGATGATAAAAAATTGTGAGCATAGTCGACTTGCAAATCAAATAAGAAACCTATGGCAATGTGTTTTTGGGCCTTGACTAAGTAAAATAGTCATGTTGTCACAAGCATGAAGTCGACTCAACCATTCTATGAAATTGGAAATATGAGGCATGTTATGTATTGCAATGAGAGTTTAAATCAGATGAGTCGCTACATGTGAATAACAAGGTGGTAGATTTGTTAGCTTGTTTGTAGCATTGTGATGCTTAAATTTAAGTATATATAGAGGTGTTCTCTATACCATTTGTTACACTATTCATTTTGATTTCTCTGTTGCTATTCTACTATATTTTTTGTGCAAGCATTATTTTGTGTTTTTAGTGAGAGAGATAGAGATTTTTTTGTGAGTCATGTTTGTTGAGAGTTCTTGAGAAGAGGCTAGAATTTGGAGATTAGTTGAACATTTAAGGAGTAGCATTCATGGTTGTGGAGGTTGAGGTTGGAAAGTAGCCTTATCAAGCTCAAACTTTATATCCAGTCATGTTGATTTCTATCCCCTAATGTTTATGCTTGAAAGGTTATTTTATTGTAAATGTCTTTGTTTGGAAAAGATTTCTTTCGTAATGCTTGTTATGCTTGTGCTTATGAAATTAGTTATTTCTTAGTTTGGAATAATCTTGGAATGCATAATATGTGTGTTCTTATGAATTTAGTTACTTCCAAGTATGAAATATTCTTGTGTGATTCTTGATTGAGTCTCGAATTAGTGAAACCCTATTATTTGGGAATACATTTATATTAAGTATGTGTGGCTTAAATACTATTGGAACTATACTTAGGGTATGTGCAGGATCATGATGGGCCAAAAAGTGGCGATATGATGGGTTTTTTAAGGGTATGTGGCTGGCGACTTTTTTTTACCCAAAATTGATGAAACAAAAAGGGTTTTTAAAGGAGATTCTCAGATTTCCACCAATATAAATTATGCTTTACTTTGAATTTAATAAATAATTATTATTTATTTTCTATTTGAATTACAACTAAAGTCCTATTGATAGGTGATTGAAAAACATCTATAGCTTTCAAATGGTATCACATTTATCGAATCCAAAACATGTGTCACATTATATGCTCCGTACACTATAGGATTAAAAAAGAAATGAATTTCATGATGTTTTGACCATGTTAAGGTGGTTAGACATATGAATTTTTTAAAAAAAATTTGTAATAAAAAATTCATAATTAATTATTTACTTGGAAAAAAATTACCAAAAAATATGCATGAGATCGGGACATGAGTCCTCTACTTATATCTAAAATCTTATAAAAAAATATTATCATTTTATTATGATTAGGTGGTCTAGACACCTACTTATTATTTTTCCCCTAAAATTTAAGTACTACTACATTGAAATTTCAAATTTTCACCAAATAGATTTTTTTTAAATAAACCTAGTAGTTTAGAAACTACATTCAATTTGCTACAAATTCTATTATTACATATTTTTTGAAATAATATAGATACCTTATTCAAATTTTTACGTCAAATTGCCTAACTCTAATTTTTCTAAATTTTTTGCCACTTAAGGGCCTGTTTTTTCCATGATGATCCTACACATACCCCTTAGTTCATTAAGTCTATATGGATATTGCATGAAAATTGAAACATAAAATTTGTTGCTATCCTATAGTGCTTTTATGAAAATGTCATTTTGAACTTAAGAAGTTAGCATGGTTATTCTTGAGGTTAGAGAAATCCATGGGAAATGGGGTAACCTAACTAGACACTAGTACGTGTGCATGTATGATTTGCATGGTTATACCTAGGGTTAGAGAAATCTATGGGAAAGGGTGTAACTTAGATAATTAGTTTGTTATAGACTTGGATATTCTCAGATTAGGATAATCCATGGTTAAGGGAATTACCTTATTGAACATTTTGTTATGTTATCACCTTAGATTAAACTTGTATTATGCTTATGGTCCATACCAAATCAAGCTAAAGGGTGGGTGGACATATGACTCTCACTCAAAATATTGGGTATTGAATTCTTTGGTGAAAGTAGTGTAAGAGCCACTATTTAAACTATTATTTCACTGTGATCCATGATTGTATTCTAGGTAGGGAATTCATACATGTAGGTTGTATCCAATGTATGGTAGCTCTAGATATGTATGACACAACACTATGCTCAAGAATGCCAAGAATATGGGTTTACCAAACCAATCTCTTTGTCAAGGATAGGGTCATATTACTAGTTAGGTAGATGTGCAAGGAACCATAGAAAGTCCATGGTTGGCAAAAAAGCACTTGAGTGATGCTTCCCCTCCATACAATTGGTGACCAGGATTTGTGGATGTAGCACTAGTTTGGGGACACATAGAATGTATGCACCAATGATGAGGACATCTAGGAGGTATGCACCAACATCAGGGACATCTAGATCATTGTATTCTATTTGCATATCTATATCATTGAGCTCATGGAAGCTATGTATGTAAACATGTATCTCTACTCTTATTGAGAAATTGAAAATGGGAAATATTATCAAGAAATTATGTAATGTGAAATCATTACTTGAATTATTGAAATGATTTGTTGTTATGCAATGGGAAAGTTTGAAATTGTTATCTTCAAATGTGCATCTTGTTATTCATATGAGAAGGAAAAAAAATTATTTCTCATAATTTTAGTAGCATAAACTTTCACTTGTGAGTAAAACATAGTAAAAATAATGGGCAGAACAATGGGCATGTTACATTTGCAAAGCTAGACATTTTTTTGTAATTTGGCTTATGCATTTTGGCTAATCTATATTCTCTTTAGGAACCTGGACATGCATTTATTATTGTATTTCATCTATGTAAATCCCATATTTATCAGTAAAAGTTCAGTATCTTGCCACTTTTATTTAAAAAAACCAAATCTTCATGATTTCATTTCAAATTCTATATAGAAGAAAACTAAAAGAATTTGCAAAAGTCATGCAAGAATTGCATTTATAGATTTTTGAAATTTATGAAGTTGTGGTTCAACATGGACAACAAACAAATCAGATGTATACAAAAAATTTCACATGGGAAGCTACTATTGATTTACCACTTATTCAACATATATCTAGAACATTAATAGCATGAGCCAATAGTGATCTCTACTTGATTTTAGCTCATAAAAATCAATTCTTTCTTCTAATTTTCTAGAAAAAATTGACCAAAAGGATTTTTTCCTAACTTTCCATGCAAAAAGCTTTTTTTGCATCTTATTTTCTTTGTACACATATAAACAATTGTTTAACAGAAATATATTTCTCTTCTTGTGAATTATTTCTTCAACAAAAAATATTAGACTTCTAAAAGGTTGTATGCTTCTTTTCTCTCTCATTTTATTAAATGGTATTACATGCCTTATTTTGGGTTTCTTTAAAATTATAAATCCAGACTAGATAGATACATATTTCTTGTATTTGCTTGATGTAGTCAAATGTTTTTTTGTTCAATATAATCAAGGACTGTTAAAGTCTATATTAGTCATTTTTATGTAATCATATTGTATCACATTTGCTAATAAGAAACATATTGATAATTAATAACCTTACTCATTTTCAACAACAATTGTCCTTTGAAATCTTAATTTTTAGTCTATTTTTATCACAAGATCTTGATTTTATTCAAAACAATTACTTGAACGCACCATTGACACAAAAAATAATTATTTGAACATTTCATAGTAGTTATTTGATTTGACAGCTTCCTCTATATAGCATACATCAAGCATTAAAATCTCTTGCAAACCTTATTTGCAATCACAACTACCTCTACACACGGTACCTCACACAGTTTTCAATATTAAGTTATCTATAGACAAACTTAAATGTTCTTTGTGCGACTTGATTTGTCATACAAGCTATCAACCACTATCAAAAAACAAAAATATAGATTTGTTCACCCTAAATAGATTTTAAAATATACAAAGTTTTGTAGCATAGGCTTTCTCATAATAAATTTCTAGTAGAATGCTTTTAACAAGAGAGCATTTTCAATTTGTCCTCTCACACAAATACTTGTAATAACTTAATAACTTATCTAACCCTAAAATTAAAAGATAGTATTGCTAACCCTAAAATTGGAAGATAGTAATTACAACTATATAAATACTAATGATAACTCCACAAAAATATATTTTGTATCTTTTCCATACACAATTTCGATCGACATGTTATCATTATGAAATAGTTAATTACTACTTGATTACAAAGCAATAAATAAATCTGGTCTACTATAACAGAAGTTATCCACAAATCAGTAACTTCTAGATTAATTCCTCATAAAGTGTATTTAATATAAAACTAAATTAAAACATAGCTTAAATAGATATTAAACCTAAGTTATTATGTATCCACTTTGTTATTGAACAAATTATTTATTTAGATCTTCGACCATTCTACACTTACCAAGACTATGAACTATAAATTTTCTTGCAATTTGTTTCTCTGTAACACAAGCTAAATAGTTTTACTACATACAATGTAATGTCCCCAAATTTTCAGTCAGCATTGTATGTAAATAATTAATTTGATGTTGTCGGAAAAGGATAAATTAAGAAAGACAACTTAAATTAATTATTTAAATGGGTCAAAAGTAACTCAAGTTAGAAACTTAGTTAAATAAATTAAATAAAGTTACTTTTGAATTTCAAAATAAGAAATGAATTAAAATTAAAAGATGGAGAAAAGATGAGAAGTCAGGAAGACGAGGAGGCGGGTAGGGGAGTGAACAAAGTGTGCATGAGGGATTTTGCAAGCAAGTTGTATTTTGGATTTTGGAATAGGTTCTTTGTGGTGAACATAGTTCACAACCTTTCTGAGGTCGAGAGCCCTTTGAAAGAAGATTGGATTTGACAGTGAAAGATATGCCCTGGCTGATAGCTGGAGAAGACGTTCAATTTTCTCGCTTGGATTCAATTATGGAATTATGAGAAGTACATGAGGTCTTTTGTAGAGGAAAAATTTCAAATAATTACTTTTATAAGTATTGGTGGGAAATGAACTAAGCACATCTCTGAGTATTTATGTTCAGTAAAGGCCTATTTTATGTGTTGATAGATGAAGTGGTTTTATGAACTATTTAATTGACTTGTGCAGTCATGTTTGTAGTGTTGAAAATACCGCCGCTTACATTTTCACACTTGATTTGGGAATAATTAATGATGAATGGGACTTGATATCACCTTGATCTAGTGTTTTGATGTGTTTTACACATTCAAATTAGGTTTTGGGCCCTTCTAAGCTAAATAAAAGTAACTTTTCCCTAATTTAATGTTGTAAAGTGTATTTATTGACACCTTCACATTAAATTTAGGAGGCTTGTAAATTAAGTGGACCTAATCTAGTGTTATAATGTGTTCTACACATTCACATTGGGTTTAAGGATCTTTTAAGCTAAACAAACAAAAAATTTCCTTAATTTAATGTTGTAAAATGTATTTATTTACACTTTCACATTGGATTTTGGGCCCCCTTGCATTTATGACTTTAATATCATCATTAATAGGCCCCAAATACCCTATATTATGTATCCCAAGGCATATTTCAATCAAAAACTTGACAAAATCAACATATAAACTTAATTTACACACTCCCTGATACTTTAGCAGTCAAAATAGGCCCTATGGGACCCATTTGCCACTTTGGGAAAATGAGTCCCATCCAGGTGGGACCCATACACCACAGATGGTGAATGAGTCCCATTTGGCCTATTTTTTATGTTTTAAGTGAGAAATCTTGGTTTTAAGTTCAAATTTCTTCTATGTTGGCCTTTGGGATCTAATACATGGAATCTTAGATGGATTTCCTATATAAACAAGCTTTCAAATCATTATTTCATTAAGGTCCTACATGATATCAAGCCAAGCACTCAAGAGTTCAACAGTCCAAGTGTGTCGTAGAAAAAAAGTACCCTTTGCTTGACATGGGATTAATTCATGATAAATTGGACTTAATGAGGTCTTAATATAGTGTTGTGAGGTATTTTATGCATCCATACTAGGTCTTGGACCCTTGTAAATTGAATAAAATTATTTTAACGAAGTCTTGTGAAGGTGTTGTGAAATGTTGTAAGACATTTCTACATTCTTCTAGACTCTATTTATTGCAATTCACCTAAATATCACCTTTTCATCACTAATCAAGTCATATTTTGAAGTGTTGTAAAGTCTTGTAACAAGATTTCATGCTTTTCTAGGCACATTGTCAATATTTATCCCTTTCTTATGCTTTATTTGGTCCCTTTATGCCCTCATATGTCTTAATTAAGTGTATTTTTGAATGTTAACCTGATAAATAATATTAAATAGAACTTATTCCCTGACACATATTTTCAGGCCCTAGGTGGGACCCATTCACCATGGGTGGCGAATGAGTACCCCTTGGCTCCAAATTCAAAATTTTTAAAATTTCCTTTCGGGTTTTTATTCTAAATCACTTGATGTCAGCCTGTGATGAGGTATGAACGACTAAATAAGGCACAAGATTGTATAAATAAGTAATTTTCTCCTCATTTTACATCTTCCATCTCCTAATCTCCTAATCATCTATTCATCCCTTATCTTAGTTAAGCAAGCTAGAGCTTTCACTTTGCAAGTCATTAATTTAGTTTCCTAAGACATCCAAGGGAATATTCTACATGTTTTGTTGCATACTTTCAAGATCAATCATTATGTCAAGGTAATTTACCCCATTGTTGCATGTCTCATTGCTTTCTTTCATCATTTTGGTTTAATTACCTAAATGGGGTTTGACCAAGGCAAACCCCCATGCCCTAACATTCACCATTTCTTCTCTTCTTGTTTGTTTGTAGATTTAGGTCTATTGGAAGCTTGGAAATCATTGAAGATCAAGTTGCAATTTTTTTCAAGTCTTCTTCTCATTCAACAAGTCAAAATATCAACAAAATCTCATTTTCGGACTCGTAAATCAAAGTTTCAGAAGCGGACACCTGTAGGGCATCAAAGTGCAAATTGGAAGCTTCGAAATCCACCTTTGAAAATATAGAAATTCAAAAGTGGACTCATTCACCATGGGTGGTGAATGAGTCCCACCTCAAGGCTAGCTTTTGGATTTTTACATTTTTAGATACCCTTTTGTCAGAAACATGCTCTAGTACAGTTTGGCAGAACTAGGACTGATTCACCCAGAATGGCGAATGAGCCCCTCTAGGCCTAAAAATCAACATCAGTAGTGTTTCAAAAGAAATTTCTAGTCTCCCTCAAGCTTTCAGGTGCACACTTCAAGTTTCATTCATTTTTTGTTTAGCTTTGCATTTGTTTGTAGTTCATTATTGCATTACATAATGTTTTTTCAAACACCACTTGTTTCTTAGGTTTTGCATATTTAATCAATCAATCTTATCAAATATTTGCATTTAGATCATCTCATTTAGTCATTTAAACATCATACATTACATAATTTGAATGAACCTTTAGCATTTTTGGCCCTACTCTCTCCTTTTAGGTGAAAGACCCTAAAAGAGCTAGAGAAGTGCAACCTGTGCCAAAAATCTACGGTTCATTTTGGTGAACCTACTTTTTGAACATCTTATTTTCTGATTTGGAGTCAATTTTCATCCTGATCCTAGCTTGCATTTCATTTGCATTAGAGTTGCATTGGTTAATTTGCATCTAGGTTTTCAAATTTCTGCATTAGAAAAAAGTGCATTTAGCTTGCATTTTTTCATATAATTTCCTTAAAAACATTTGAAATTCTACATCTGCATCTTACGTCCACATATTACAACATTAAACACATAAAAAAACACTTCCAAATTTTTGAAAATTTTGCAAAAAAACTAGTATTGTGACTCATTCGCCATACTAGGCAAATCATTCCCTGTCCAGATTTTTGACTATTTGTTCTTGCATCAAAAACCTCATTTGTGTGCTTCCTAAGCCTCCTAGTATCATATAGTACAAGTCCGGATAGTTTCTAGAACATTTTTTTATGCATTTAGCTCAAAAACATCATTTTAGATTAACTCATTCTTCAAATAATTTCAATTGCAAACATCCTTACATCTGGAAAATGATTCCATTTTTGAAATTTTGCATCACATTGATAAAAGTGCTTTTCACTTTTTCATATACAATATTTCTATTCATGAAGCTTTGCATTAGTTTGTTAAAATTTATTTTCATTCTTACACGTACATTGCTTGCATTCTTCAAATCTTGCATATATTGGATAAGAATGTTTTGTATCTTTGCATATACATTGTTTATATTGCTAAAACATTGCATGCAATGGTTACATATGTTTTTCATTTTTATTCAAACAATGCTAGTACCTTACATATTTAGACATGTTAAGAAACATTTCCTATCCCCTCCCTATGAGAGTGTCTTTTTCAAAGAGACTACAACCTTGGACATTCCTAACGATCATACTTGTTCTTCTCATAATATCTCTCCTCTTGGTGATGAAGATATTTTAGTAGAAGAATCAATTAATGAGAGTTTTGAGAATCCTAGTTGTTTCTCTCCTTTTACCTCTCTTAGTGGACAACACATTCACACCCATCATAACACAACCTTAGATGATCATGACAACATTTGTTCTTCTCCTAGTATCTCTCTTAGTAGTGAAGCAGATACTTTGTTGTTAGAAAACAAAATCGATGATGGTCATGAGTATCTTAGTTGTCCTCCTTCACCTAGGGAAACCCCTCTTGAAAAAAAATATTACACCATTGATCATTCCCCTACCTGTGATGAAGTCCTTTTAGAAGAACCAACCTATGAATGTCACAAACATTTGGTTGCTTGTTCCCCTAAAAACTCTTCCCCTAGGGAGAATCTCATGGCGCACAAACATATGAACATTGACACATATCCTTCAACCACTAAACCTTCCCTAGATAAGGATACTCAAGTGGCATTAGAATCCCCTTCACCAACATATCACACCAATCAAGACAAAAATTTTGAGGTTATGATGACACAAGCAGGATCTCCTTTAATTAGTGAGATTCCTAAGTCACCTTCTATTAGTGAAAAACGCAAAAAATTCAGAGATGTATTGAAATCAATGATGAAATCTACTCATAACAATGTTTTGCCACCACTAAGTTGTAACTTAGTGACTCAAACATCTAGAGGACCACACAAAACTTCTACACCATTACCTTTTCCTCATAAAGTGCCTAGTGTTGAAGACCTTAAAAAGACTCCTGCTAATATATTTGTATGGGAACTCATTCAACTTTCACAAACAGTCAAACTTCTCTTCCATGAAATGTTGGAAATGCAGAAGGAAGTGATCCAATCTTACATAAAACCGAATCATGTAACATACTCCCCTCATCCCATACAAGCCACCCAGTCAGAAATCACCTTCCTTAAACATGAATTACCCCCACTTGAGTTTCAACAAAAAAAATGATCCCTTGATAATAAAGGTGCTCATTCATGAAACTCTAATTAGGCACAGACTCATCGACAATGGGTCAGAAATTAATGTTTGTAGCATGGACCTCCTACACAAACTTGGCATGGATAAAAATATCATTCAACTTAATGATGTTCATATTCATGGCTTTGATAATGTTCATAGGAAACCACTTGGGATGATAACATTACCTATTGAGGTCGGACCTATAGTGTTTCCTACCTCTATTCATATCATGCATGGACCCCTTCCATACAATCTTATCCTGGGGAGACCATGGATTCATGCTATGAAAGGAGTCCCATCTACCCTTCACCATGTCATGAAGTTTGAATACAACAAGATATACATGATTGATGCCGATGAGAAAAGTTATACATCGACTGATCACAACACTTTAAACTCCCGTAAACCTTCCATTCCTAGACCAAAACTTGAACCTATACAAGTTGTTCCTAACTCTTCACCTACAACAAAATATTTTGTGATACTTGGGGGTCATTAGATTCTACAACTCCTTTCCATAACATTTCCAAAATCCCACCCTCATGGTCCAAAGAGTCATATACAAATGATTCATTTTTAGACACAAGCCCTAGTAGTGATTGGAGTTTCACAAATACCTTTAAGGGAGAGTGTGCAATATCCCAATCTCCACCCAAAAAACTTTGTGTACCATTAGCTCAACTTAATTCTAGCAAATCACCCCATGATGGTGATGGGGGCAATATAACTCCCATCCCTCATGAAGCAACCACACATAACATTAAAAAGGATTTGTGTTCTTGTAAAGAAACCAATCCTTCTCACAAACACGCACCCCCTTCATCTCATTTGGAATATTGTTATGGTATCAGTTACAACCTTCCTCCTATACATGGATGCCATATACATAAAAAAATCTGACATAATACTTCTCTCCACTTTCATCAAAGACTTTACATAACAATAACATTCAAACTCTCAAGAAATGTGGTGCTCTTCCTTGTATTGGAGTACCTCATTCCTCTACCTAATACTTCCTTTCATCCATTCCAGGCTCACCTTTGTCCTGCACTAAGTGGAAGCAAGGGGTTCAATAGCCTTGTCCTCGTATGTCACTTGTCATTGTCTTTTTTGACTAATCATTAACCTTTCATGAACATATAAGAGCAAGCTTTGAATGTGGATGACATGTCTTAAGATTGACTTGCATGTGTCATATTACCCTTTCTTCATGACGTAGCTTATCGAAAACATATGACTTGGCATAGGGCTTTCTGAATAAGCTCTCATGTCTTATTTTCTCTTCTTCTACTTTAAAGCACTTTCTCACAAAACCAGTGCTCACAACCACTTTAAAGTGGGGGGCATACATAGGCAACATCCTTTTTCAAATTTCATGGTGTGATTTACTTTTTCTTGTGACATGTCTTCTCCTTGGTGGTGTCATTGGTTTTGATGCTTTCCAAGAGTGTATGATCAACTGAAGTGACCTGATGCGAATGAGGCATCCCATGGATAACGATCTGACAACCTTGATTTGTCCTCTCTTGGAGACATTAGGCACAATGCTCCCTAAGAAGAAGACCTTACTTGAACAAAGCAAAATCCTCTTTAGAAAAATTCTTTACATAACATTCAGAAACATTTACAAAAAGCATTACATTGTGGTGCCTTATCAATGTTATGAGGAGCATAACTTTGGTATGGTTTGTATAATGGGAAGCCAACACACTAGAATGACTTTCTCATTATATGGTGGGAAGACGACACACTGGCATGACTTTCTCACTAAACCACTTCTTTTGGGATTTCTCACTTGGTGGACAACCAAGAGTTCTGCCACCCCAGAGTGAGTATGCATCTTCTTTTTGGACAAACAACCTAGATCTGATCCACAACTAGCTGAACAAATGATCGAATCTTGATCCACCTTTTCATTTTCATCTTTTCCCACCTCGTTCTTTCCATTGTATGATTTTGTATCTTGATGGTTTGACTTAGGATCTTCAATCCTGGGGGCTTGACCACCTCCTTTGATCTTTGTCATTCTTTTTCATTTGCATCTATACATGAGGATCTCTCTTGAATGTCTACTTTAGTGTGAGTTTGAAGCAAGTTCATCATCTCACTAAAGTGGGGGCTAAATGTGTCGTAGAAAAAAAATACCCTTTGCTTGACATGGGATTAATTCATGATAAATTGGACTTAATGAGGTCTTAATCTAGTATTGTGAGGTATTTTATACATCCATACTAGGTCTTGGACCCATGCAAATTGAATAAAATTCTTTTAATGACGTCTTGTGAAGGTGTTGTGAAATGTTGTAAGACATTTCTACATTCTTCTAGACTCTATTTATTGCAATTCACCTAAAAATCACCTTTTCATCACTAATCAAGTCCTATTTTGAAGTGTTGTAAAGTCTTGTAACAAGATTTTATGCTTTTCTAGGCACATTGTCACTATTTATCCCTTTCTTATGCTTTATGTGGTCCCTTTATGCCTTCATATGTCTTAATTAAGTGTATTTTTGAATGTTAACCTGACAAATAATATTAAATACATCATATTCCCCGAAAAATATTTCTAGGTCCTAGGTGGGACCCATTCGCCATGGGTGGTGAATGAGTCCCCCTTGGCTCCAAATTCAAAAAATTTAAAATTTCCTTTCGGATTTTTATTCAAAATCACTTGATGTTGGCTTTTTATTCAAATTTCCTGTGTCATTTTCATTTGCATAAAAATATCAGAACAAGGGTATGTTTTGTCTTATTTGGATTACCTGGGAAAGTGAGCCAATTTATTTTTTACTAATCTAGTTTTAGCAAAATTATCTTATTCTTTTATAAAAGTCAAAGAAAATGTTATTGTGCCTTTCCATATATTTGAGAAGATGCAGAGTTGTGATATTTTTTTTATTTTTTGTTTTTATATGGCCATGCCAAAGTCTTAAATGATTTTTTTCTTTTGGTACAGGAATATCAATTAAAGTTACAAACAAACCGAATGTCGAGTGCTCAATTACTGGGATCCAATGGTCATGATGATGGTCTTGGGGTGGGTTTCTTTTAACATCTTAAGATGCTACATTGTACTAATTGTATTTTTCTCATCTCATTTTCTAACACTCTTAGCAACTAAATCTATGAGCAGTTTCTGTCCATTTTGCATACTCTTCATGGTGGTGCATTGTCTTATTCTTTGTAGTCATTTTGTGTTCATTCTTAGCATAATTCTTGGAATGCCCAGTGCCTTACTATTTTATGTTCATATCAAGTTTTTTGTTCTTTTCAATTTGTAATCTGGTTTGTTTTAACCTATTTTAGATTACATCATGCATCAGAGAAGGAACAAATATAATATCATTGCAAGCAGTGTTGTTGATGCTGCACCTTTTAGTCTTGTCACCATTGAATCCATTACTGAGCAACTTCACAGTCATATTGCAAATTAGTGTTCTACCATAGTCACTATGTTTTGAAGCCTTAATTTGCATGGAGGGGCAATTTTATGAGGCTCATTGAAGGAAGGGGATAAATGCATTATTCAATAGCCAATATCTTCATCCCTAATGGTAGCCTTGCTTAATGCAGACCTATTGTAAAGAAAAATAGTCACAATGTTCCTTAGGCTCATAATGCAAGTGGGATCACAGAAATAAGTTGTAGTGATTGTTGTAGTAATGGCAGGGGTAGTAGATTTGTTTGATGAAAGTGCTTTGGAGTTTTATAATTCTGAGTTTCATAGCTTTGTCTCATAGAAGCATGACTAAGCAAGTCAAAGGTTGCAGTGTTATTCTTTAAAAGAGGGCAGTGATGAGTGAAAGCAATTATAGTCATTATGATGCCTTTAGTGTGTGCAGATGTTATCTCCAGGGTGCAAATGCATGGTTTCCATTATCTCTGAGATACCAAGAATATGAAGGCACAAAGGTGAATTTCTAACAATGGCAAGATTTCTCAAATTTGAAACACTACTCAAGGGTCCTGATTTTTGGGGAATTTTGCACCCATTTTGGAAGGGCAGAATTTAGAAATGAAATTAGAAACACATCAGTTGTTTGCAACAATAGAGGAAAGTGTCTAGATTAAAAGCTATTTTCAAGGTATTTGCAGCAGTTTATCAAAATTAATAGCTCTTTCTTCAATGAAAGTTTCTAATTTGAGGATTTCTCTTTATAAAGGCTTCTCTTAGGACTTTTATTTTTTAGTTCTTTCTTCTTTTTGCTCAGCAAAAAGCTTGTCTTGTAACTCTTTTCAAAGAAAATCATTGTAACAGCAAAACTCTTTTCAAAATCAATAAAATGGCTGCAGGATTCCTTCTTAGTTCTCTTGTTTCATTTTTGCAAGGAGTGATTTGATGTAGAAATTGTGATTTCATTTATGAATCCTTTGTTATGTCTCATTCAAGCAATCTTGGAGTAGGAATCTCATGTTAAATGCAAGTCATATGATGTGTTGAGTTGTTTTGAGTGGATGTAGTTGTGAAAAATCTATTTTTCTTTCAGCAAACAGAAGGATGACAAGAATCTAGAAACATTGAATGTTGAAAACTACAATAACAAAAAATTAAAATGAATTGTTTATTTTTTTTAATACAATTTTTCATATTGTCTCTAAAGAGACAATAGTTGGGATTAAAGCCATATTGTCTCTAAAGAGACAAAAATACTTTTGTTTCAATTTTTCTTTAGAGAGACAATTTGTTAAGACATTAACTTAAGACACTCGCTTAAAGACATTATTTAAGACAATAAGCAAGTTTTTTTTTGTCTCAAATTAAGACAATTAACTCAAAAATTGTCTTAAATATTGTCTTAAAGCGCCCCTCTATGTAGTAGTGGTGGTATAAGGTGGAAGACGCACGACTTTGGTGGATGGTCAGAGTTTATAGTATGTTGAATAGTCAATAATACCTGTCGTATCATTCATATAATTGCTAGCAGTTTGATTGAGAGACAAATATAATTTAAAGGCTAAAGACATTTCTTACTAATGGGAACTGTGTTTATTGAGGGATGCTCAGCCTATTTGGAAAGGCATTTTGGAAACGTGGAAGTTACGAAGTAGCCGCTGGTCTGAGTCAAAGTTTTGGAATGCTCAGATTCATAGAAAAGGATTGGCATCCAACAAATTCACCGTTAGCAATTTACCGACGGAAAATTCACCATCAACAATTCATCCCAGAAAAATCACTGTCATGACAATTCAACATGAGAAAAATTAATTGCATGATTTTTTGGCAGAAAATTTTTCCGTAGCGATGAATTGCTAGTGGCGGTGATTTTTCCCATGAATTGTTGTCGGTGAATTTTCCTTCCATGAATTGCTGGCGGTGAATTTTCCTAAAATCAAAAGGATTGTCTATGATTACCCATCTCAGTGGGTTGATTGAAGCTATGCAGTTATGCTAAGTCCTACAAGGTGTAATAGGAAGTTTTGGACTGTGCAATCCTCATTCTAGGTCTGTTTGGTAGTGATTGTGTTAAGTTCTTGTTACATTTGAATTGAGTGCAATATAGTTTGTCAATTGTCAGTACATTACAAAGAAAGAATTCATAACAGAATTGTATTCTCTGTTGTTAATTCTCTTGAGGTATATCTGAAAAGAGAACTTAATGTTTAGTTCAGTTACACTGTATGTGCTTGCAATATGAGATAGTGCAATACATGCTATTGTCTTTATTTACATCAGTATTGATGAAACTGTTTGATGAAATGTCAATAAAAATAGTCCAAATTAAGGTAGCTATCTACATACAACTCCTATACAACACATAATCATGTTGATTAAGCGGTCTTAAAAATGAGTATGTTGATTATATTGAATTAACACAATTACAAAATAATAATAATAAATATAGTACATACTATTATATTAATATATTAATATTTTGTTGTAATTATAATAATTATTTAACTATATTCATAATCATGTGTTTTTGTCTCTATTTTATTACATTGCATTTAATTATTGCAGCATTTTCACATGTTTATAAAAACTTAAATACAATACAGCCATCGGCCCTTTTTTATTCAATCTTGCAAAGTAAAAACAATAGCTAAACTAACCGTGTTCCTAAACAACATTGTACCCACAAGTAGATATTTTAACAAAAACTACATAAAAGTAGACTATAGATACTTGTCCATTCCCTTACCTAATTCTTATCTAAAGAAACTCAAATGTAAACAAAAAACTTATTACCAAACAAAAAATTATTATAATAGAAAGATTCCCAACATAATTAAATTAAATAACAGCAATAATCCATCATATTAAATTATCGTGCTATTATATACTTCAATAATAATATATTATACCTATTTCATCTATGCTCATTTGTGACACAACTTATTATATACTTCAATAATAATATATTATACCTATATCATCTATGATCATTTGTGACACAACTTTTTCTAACCTAACAGCTTTAGTCTTCCAAGCAACTAAAATTTATAGATATTTAGATTTGAATACTGAAACAAAAAATATGTTTTAGAATCATTTTATAAATTCAATGTATTAAAACAAATAATATATTGTTCAATGTTCATTATAGTTAATTTTTTGTTAAATAAAGTTTTGCAATCAACACTTATAGATTTTCTCATCCAATTGTGCAAAGAAAAATCTATAAAATTATTATTAATATGCTAAACTAAGTATAATAATACAAATAATAATATATTATATAATATTACAAATTGATTTAAATTATTAATTATTATCAAGACATTAATAATTGCTCCATTGCATTTAACTATTTGCAATATTCATTGCTAACACTTTCCTATTACTATATCAATAACTATCAAGGCAGGCCACTAGTTGCACTTGTTAACATTAAAACCTGATGCCATTTCTTGGGGTGGGAATAGCTGTCAGTGGCACGACATTTTGTAGAGGTATGCCAAATTTCTCGGACATATCAATACTTGCCTCATTGTCCCTAGGAATGGACCAACTGAAGGCTTGCCGCAATGATTCCACCACCAAATGCACCATTCTCTGTACCAATGGAATCCCAATGCATATCCTTCTTCCTGCTCCAAATGGTAGCAGTTCAAAATCCTGGCCTTTGTGGTCAATGTTAGATTCCAAAAACCTCTCTGGATTAAAATTTAAAGGATCTTTCCACACACTAGGATCTCTCCCAATACCCCATATATTCACAAACACTTGGGTATTCTCTGGAACAAGGTACCCTTCAATCACGCAAGACTGATCGGCTCTTCTAGGAAGGCCCAATGGAGCTGCCGGATGTAATCGGAACACTTCTTTCACTACTGCTCGGAGATATGGAAGATTTGCTATCTGTACCTCCTCCATTCTTCTCTCCGCACACACAACATCATCCAGCTCTGCTTGGACTTTTCTCATCACTGTTGACTTTTCTCCTTCGTCCAAAGTCCCTTCTCTCTCCCTCGCTCTCTGCATTTCTTCCATGCCATTATTTTTCTTCACAAAACACTTGCCTTATCATTTTCAATCCAGCTCAGACAAAATTGGCTCTCATTCCATCATCGGTGGGGAGGATGCTAGGAATAATTCTTGAATTTGGCTTTATGCCTACCAAAACTGCCTTCCGTGAATTCCATGAGACCACCTATTTAAGATTTTTTTGTCCCTAAAAGTGCTCAAAACGCCTTTTTTGTTGAGGTTGTGGGTGTTCTTCTAGAACCTACATGTTGAATTGACCTCCAATTTGACATTTTGGACTGCCAAAGGGCAAGGACATCTTACTTTGTTAGCTGCATTGCCATTCCTAACACACTCGCACCATGCCCTTGCATTTACTTTGTCTCTTCCTTTTCTTGGTACCATACCCCTTTATTAATACATGGATAATTGGCCATACTTCTACTCCACCTCTTTGTCCTCTCCAATTTAATGCTTGCATAGAAAATCCATATCATAGCCTATGCCTCTTTAAATTCGAAATTGACTATGTTACTTTCTTTATTTTCATTATTTGTTTATTCTCTAACATCCACTATGAAGGTAGTTGATGGGGATGTGACACCAAATTACTCAGATTTTGACTTGATCTTCTTGCAAATAGAGAATTTATCTTTTTGATCAGAAAAACAGTCAAGAGCTTTCAAAAAAACCCAATAGGAGTCCTCACAGAGTCTATGTTGATGCTACAGCTGTGAGAAGGTGCATTCTCATGCACCAAACAAATTCTACCTCCTCATACTATATGGGGAATGAAGGGTGTGGGTACTCTGCTCGCTACTCATATTTGGGGGCCTAACTAGTTTCCAGGTGCAATGTTATTAACAAACAATAATGAAACTGGACAAATACAATCAAATTTGTTCACAGTACCGCTTGTCCTATCTCCAATCCTGCTCTAATACCATATTAGAATTAGAAAGATCTAGGAGATGAAATGAAAAGCACAATCAATAACAATGCATAGATTGTATTTAGATAACGCAAATTTAATGAGTACAAGACCATGCTTAAATAGGAAAGGAAGAGGCAATCCACTGATAGATTGACAAGTGCCCCATAAGATGGCACAAATGAGATGGCAAGTGTTTTATAGGTGTCAACCTTAAGAACACTTGGAGTGTGCAAACCAACAACCTCTATGACCAAGTCATCAATCTTGTGTTCCAAGTGTTGAGTGACCTTTGAGGTGAGATTGAAAGTCTTCCAACCTCAAAAGGTGTGTGAATGAGGTTAGCCAAACAAGTAGGTGTAGAGATGGAAAATGTACAGACATACTTGATCTTGATTTAACTAACACTGTTTCATCCTAAATCACCTTCTCAGCTTGTTAGCACTCTTCGTCCCTTAATTAAATAAATAATCATTTATCTGATTAAGTCATTCTCTCTTGTTAATTAAATCAATCAATCTGATCTAATTATCTCTATTTAATTAAGTAATTTATTTTATTTGATTAAAACTCTAAAATCATCTTATTAAATTAAATAAATTAAAACCTTATTTGATTTAATCTAACATTCATCCTCTTTGATTAAATAAATCCAAAATCTTTATTTAATTAGTCTCTAAAACACATTCTTCTCATCTTTTGATTTAGATCAACCCATAAATCTAAATCAATTAGTCACATCGTTTAATCCCTCATTAAATTAGTCAACCCTTGATTAATTTAATTCTAATCCATGTCCCATCCTCTAGCTTTTGCCACTTGCACATGAAAATAGATTTAATTCATTCATTAAATCTCTATTTTCTCTCAACTTTGCATCTTTAGAGAATATTCTTCCAAATTTGAAATCCCTCCAAATGGACTTTGTCCTTCCAATAGGACATTTATTTCTTCTTACATGTCCTTGTGCATTGAGCCAAGTGGCATTTAAATCATTCATTTTTCCCTCTTACATGTCATTTCACTATTTTCAAATTCCACCTAATTGCATTTATGGGCACATTCATCAAAATGTGCACAGCCTTCATCCATTCATCTCTTGACAAGTGGCATCTTGCCATTGGTTGAAAGTTAGTCCCACATTGCTTCATTTTGGGCATTTCTCCATCTTGTCTTTCTATAAAGAAGAGACTTCTCTCATCATTTGATCATCCACAATTTGACCAAACTTAAACTATATTCATTTTCATCTTCAAGCATTAGCATTTTCATCAATTTCATCAAGGAATAGTTAGGTTATTGAAGGTTTTCTCCATGGAGTCCATTTGAAGCAATCATCAAGTGGATCAATCATCACCAAATCATCAAAAGTTTGCATAGGAGTTGGGAAAGGGCCAATTTCCACATCAAATTGGCACCAACTCCCCCATAAGATCAAGAGTTTGCATGTTTCTAATGGGATTTGATCTATCTCCTTGCTTCTTTATTGTGTTCTTGCTTTTATTCCTATTTTGAGCATTGCTAATGGATTTCATGGGGAACTTTGATCTTGGTTTGCATTTGAATCTTCTAATGTGTTTGTTTGTTGTGTTTTGCAAGTACTAGGATCTTGGTTCTACATTTTGGTGCTCTCGTCAAGGTAGCAGTGGGGCAAATTTTGAAATAAATTTTTTTTGACTTTTTGATCGTAGGTAACCACTAGAGGTATAAAAGGTTGCACATTCGGTTAGACAAAAAATTGTCTAACCTCATCAACCTAAGTACACTTAAGTATAGTGAATAGATTAATTATTCACACTAACAAGAGGAATATAACTTTCAAAAATAATTAAATAATTATAAAGTGTTACTTGCACGCTCGGGACATTTTTTAGTGACTATAGCCTCTACTTTCTCTTAACAAGATACATAAGAAGAGCCAAAGAATTTTTTCCCCTAGGAATATGTTAGGGTCTAGTGATATTGTGTTAAAAAGAGCTTAACTTATTTAGGGTAAGAGTATTGTCATGACTTGGCAAGGTTACAAAGCTAGCACTTCTAAACTAAAATATAGTATTAAAATGTAAAAATACTTGATGCTTCTTTTTAGTGTGGATAAACATCAATAGGAAAGTAAAACAATAAACAAATTAATTACTTTGATCATTTTATTCAATTTTCATGAAGTAGATAGTTTACCAAGTTATGTGATGTGTCACATTAAATATTAAAAATATAATTTGTATTAAGAAATAGTATTGCCCAAAGATGGTTATTACATGGTGTTGGATTATTGATGTAGAACACCATGGGACAATTGGTGTGATTCTCTTCAATCATTATGATCATGATTTTAAGATCAATGCTAGTGATGAAATTACTCCATTAATTATTGAGAAGATTCTAACCCTAGAGGTTTCGAAGTTATGTTGATTGTGATTTTAAAGTTTATATTGAAGATCAAATTGCTCAGTTAATTATTAAGAATATTTTTCCTTGAAAGTCTACAAGAAATTATTTGTATTCTTCAATAATGTGGGTGAGAGTTCATTGAATACTTTTATATGAAAATTTGAATGTACAAAATATTTGAAAGTATTTTAACATTTTAAAAAGAATTTATAGACTAAAAGATATTTTTTTGTGAGTAATGAAAAAGAAAACTAGATACAAATTTTATCTACAAGAAATTACTTGAATTATTCAATAATGTGAGTTAGAGTTCATTGAATAATTTTATATGAACATTCGAATGTACAAAATATTTGGAAAGTATTTTAACATTTTAAAAAGAATTTATAGACTAAAAGATATTTTTTATGAGCAATGAAAAAGAAAACTAAAACTAAATTTTAAGATTTTAAAAACACAGATCAATAAAAAATATTATTATGTCAATAGGCCCTTGGTCTACTGGTGAAGTTGAAAGGTTCTAAATGAGCCCACCAGGGATCAAGTGACTCTTAGCCAAAGAGGTTCAGCCCAAGAAGGCTCATGCTCCCATATCGAGTAGCTACAAATAATTTGTGGATGACCTCCATCAAAAAGAAATATATATATATATATATATTATTTAAACTTTAAAAGACTAAATTTAATTGATTAATTATATATATATATATATATATATATATATATATATATATATATATATATATATATATATATATCAAATATAATATAAGCACAACAAATATATTGCTAAAAATGAAATTAGAAAATAATAATCACCAAAGATGTGGAAATGACCTCTCTTTCCTCTACTAACAAATATTTTACTATTATATTAATATTAATCAATGCTGGTTGCTTCCTAATTAAGTGGGTATCTCTTAAGAGTATCCTTGCCCTTCAAAGTCCCTTCTTCCTAACCTTATGAAATTATTTCCTAACTTAAAAGGAAAAATATGATTCCATGAAAATTACAACTTTCAATCCTTCAGGGAATAATTTTAAAATATTTCTGTAAATATATAGGCCTAATCCAACAGTCTGAATTGAATTTTTTTCATCAAATAATACTAAAAATAGCTTAGAATGCGATGCGAAGAATAATCAAATGCTCGCGCAGGAAGTTCTGTAGTTTTTAAACATTAAAACCTGATGCCATTTCTTGGGGTGGGAATAGCTCTCAGTGGCACAGCTTTTTGCAGAGTTATGCCAAATTTCTCGGACATATCGATACTTTCCTCATTGTCCATGGGAATGGACCAAGTGAAGGCTTGCAGCAACGATCCCACCACCAAATGAACCATTCTCTGTGCCAATGGAATCCCAATGCATATCCTTCTTCCTGCTCCAAATGGTATCAGTTCAAAATCCTGGCCTTTGTAGTCAATGTTAGATTCCAGAAACCTCTCTGGATTAAAATTTAAAGGATCTTTCCACACACTAGGATCTCTCCCAATCCCCCATATATTCACAAACACTTGGGTATTCTCTGGAACAAGGTACCCATCAATCACACAAGACTGATCGGCTCTTCTAGGAACGCCCAATGGAGCTGCAGGATGTAATCGGAACACTTCTTTCACTACTTCTCGGAGATATGGAAGATTTGCTATGTCTGCCTCCTCCATTCTTTTCTCCACACCCACAACATCATCCAGCTCTGCTTGGACTTTTCTCATCTCTGTTGGCTTTCTCAGAAGCTCTGCCATTGCCCATTCAATTGTTGCTGAAGTTGTGTCCGTCCCTGCAATAAACATGTCCTGCCAAAACAAGAATTTGGGCAGTGTTATTGATAGTAGCAGCTGGCAACTCTTCGAATAATGAATTTGATTTGAGTTCTGTGAAAGCTCCAAGCTAATATGTTTTAGGGGAAGGGAGAAGCAATGTTGAAACATGAGTAGTCTACCCTGGAATACATTGCTCAAACTGCTGATTAGCGGTCGCATTAAGACAGCTAAAGTGGATCAATTTAGAAATGAAGAAGGCAATTCTATCCATAGATTCTCTTAACTTATTATTCTAAGATTCATATTCGATCTCATTATAATTTATAATTATTTATAAACATTACTGGACCTATCATTAGAGTAGAAGGTTAAAAGCCAGTCCCTAGAAGCATTTAGTAAAACTAAAAATTATGAAAGATAAGGCATACATTTAAAAACACCTTTACTTCAGTAATGCATCCAAAGCCAATTAATTTGGCAGCTCTCATAAGCTCATATCACCTAATAGTTGAAGAACCCAGATGGAAGAACATGGAGTGTTAAATGACTCAAATCTAAATATGAAAGAAAAATCATGGTTGTTTGTGTATGATATATACTTTGCAACAAAGAGGAAAAGTAGCCGTTGAAAAAAGAGGGTGATGCTTACTTTCCTAAACGATTTATAACTGAAGACTGATTTCCACTTTCCTGGCAGTAATAATTTTTTCAGATATTTATAGGGACGGACTCCCAGAAAACATGATTTTTGTTGTGTCTGACCGACCTCTTGGAAAAGAGGAAAATGTAACCATTGGATAATTAATGGGAAATTTTGTAATTTTAGAGCAGGGTTTTTCTTTATTGTAAGAGGAGGCTGCTGAGAGAGGGGGAGGTTTGGTCTATGCCTGAAATTGTATGCATGCATTCAACCCAGAAATAATGTTTATTTTTGTTGTAAAATTTATTTTATGGATCTGCTGGTTTGCTTTTCAACTGCTCAGTGCTCACTGGAGCTCTAGAGTTTTTCAGTGCAGAACAGAGTAATCTACATCAGTAGTAATTTGCATCAGATATAAAGACGTCAAATAAGCAAAAAGATTTGTATTTGTTGAAGCCTGGATATTATAGTTGTCCTTCTTATATACGCCTCATCTCTCATCAGTATTAATCAATGGAAGTTCAAGAGGATTCTTTTAAAAATTTAGATGTCTCAGGTAAGAAGACCCCATCACCTTTTCTTATCCATCATTGTGGCTTAAGTCTTGTGAAGGGGCTTGAAACATCTTCATTTATTGGGCTGCATCTCAGGTCTTCAGATCAATAGCAGGTGTCTTCCGGTTACTTACTCCAATTTGTAGATGATAACCTCTTGGCCGTCAGCCCAAATCTGCCGGAAATTAACAGGATCAAACGCCTGTTTTGTGCTAATGAATTGCCTCTGGACAACAGATCGATATATCGAAGTTCAAATTGTATGTAATTGATGTTAAAGAGAGAGATATCAGATTCTTCTCTCACCAAACTGGTATGGGCATCGGAGCTGTGCCTGTTACCTACCTGCGTATGCCCCTTTACAGCGGTGGCGTATCTGGAGGATTTTGGCAACAACTTATTACTAAATTTCACAAGAAATTGGCCTGTAGGGAAACAAATTGGCTTTCTGCAGCTGGCAGTGCTGATTAAAACAAAAGTCTTCGGTGCTTTTCCCATCTTTTGGATGGTGCCTAATGGTTCCCTAGCAACATCATAAAACAATTGGAAGATATTAAGAGAAGCTTTCTATGGTGGGGTAATATTGAACATTGAAATTTTATCCGGTTGCATGGGATATAGTCTGCAACACCAAAATTTCAGATGGTCTGGGATTTAGAATTCTTAGACCAGTTAACATGGTTATGCAGGGCAATTTAATCTCGAGAATTTGCGCTGATCATGATTATTTATGGAGCAGAATCTTTAAGAGTAAAATACTTGGATGGGGATGAACCGGAAAGAACGTTCACTACAAAAAAATACCCCCTCGGGGCCTGTCATTTACAATAGCATTTGAAGGATCAGGAATTTAATGCCTTGCTTCCTCAAATAGACAAGTTTAAAATCTCCTAGGTCATGCCTCTATCTTTTGAATCACTATTTGCTAAATAGAAAACTCCCTTCAAAGGAAAGGCTCTTTTATTCTAATAGAATTTGATAGATTCTGATCTCAGCCATGCTGGTCTGGACCATTATATGGCTTGAAAGGAATGCAAGATATTGAGGGAACTCACTTCCAATGAAGAACAAGTCTGGAGCAGGTTTGAAGCTCATATAGCAAAACTTTGTGAAGTGCATTTTCCCATGTTCAGTCCTCAGCATGGGAAATGGAAATTTTTAACTCTTCGGAGGCTTTAAGATCTGATGTGGACAAAATTAAGTTTAGCCCTAAAAGAAACAAAGCCAATGTTGAGAATACTAAATATCTCTCCTAGATCAAGTCTAACAATGGATTTTGAAATCAATTTTGATGTCACCAGTAGGGGTAATCCCTGTCCAGCTGCTCTTTGTTGGATCTTGCGAAATAATCTTGGCTCTCCTGTTGAAACAGGGACAAACAAAGAGAGCACATTCCACAGAGAAATAAGAAACTAAACACAGAAAACAGAGATATAAATAAAACTCGGAGGATTCAACAATCTCAATGTTCTATATTAATGCCATTTTTCATAATACAGAGTTGCCAGAGCTGCCAGTGCTCTTTTCTTGTCATACATCCATGCCCTCACAGAAAACAGGGTATTGTATATGCCTTATTACAAAACAGAGTCTATTTCCAGAATACGCAAGAAGCTTCTCGAATACACCACACATATAGGCCTACAATTGTCTAGATACATTGAAGAATATAGAAGTAAGGAGATAGGAATAAATGCGGTGGGTGAGAGTGAACAAAGTGGCAGGGGAGATTACTTCAGTACAGTTGGAGTCCACGTCAGCCAACATCTCCGATTACTCCCAGAGCAGGCTACATTGACCAAAATACTAATGGCTGTTGCGAGGGGTGTATTAGGCTCCGCTTGGCTCCCCGGTGTTGTTTGTGTAGAAGGTGGCTCATATCTTAATATTAGTGTTATAAAGAAAAAACTATTAAAGATTGGGTATTGGTTATCAAGATAGAGGATCAGGAAGCATGCAAGGTCCCTTAGCAAGATTCTGTTGGTAGCCTTCGATCATGTCCAGCACTTGGCCAATAAGTTTAATAGATTACTAGAATTTTCCTTGGTGACGAGTTCAATCAACGAATAGTGTTTAATAGATTACTAGAATTGATTTCATATGATGCAAGTTAATCTGCTGCTAATCTATTTTCCTGAGGTTCCCGTTAGTTTTATTGAATTTATTATTACTTGTTTGAGTTTGATGCCCTTCAATCTGTAACCGTTTGTGAACTATTTCTTCTAATCGTCTGTTCTCTTCCGTAGTAACAGAACTTTTTCCTCCGCATTTCTGATTATTATTAATAGAACTTTTTATTATATGAAAAACTAAATAAGCAAAATGTTTAGTTAGCTAAATCAGATGATCTGGGATTTAGAATTTTACTTTTAATAAGTGGGAAAGTTGGAAACAGTTAGTCTAACTCTTTACGAATGTTAATAATACTTATGTATTTGCAGAAGTCATACCTGCGAAGTAAGTTGACCTTTCCATTCATTTCAAATTTACCGGAGGAGTATGGCTTACCATAAGCATTCCTTTGATGTTCTCCAGAGTAAGTTGTGTACCATCTTCTTTCAAATCCAACATTACATCCAAAAAATCTCACTTCATTGCTGTTGGACTGTATATCAGCCCTCTGTGCTAGTTTCTCCTCAATAATTCTATCAAACATGTTATCAAAACGCTTGGCCACAATCTTACTTTTACTATTCAGTCCCTGAAGATCAAGCCATCCTAGAAAAGGAAAAAAGTCAGCTAAATTCGGAACCCCTATCAATTTGAGGACTTCCCATACCATGTTCTTAAACTCTGCAGCTTGTGCAGAGCCTGTCTCAAACAGTTTTTGGCTGCAAACCATCTTACCGACAAGACCAAGAGAAATCATAAAAACTCTTTCACCAATAATCACACTTTTCCCTTCTTTAGCATCCTTCATGATGTTATCAATAGCCGTAAATACCTCATCTCTTCTCAAATGCTGCAGAGCATCCAGCTTTTTGGTACTAAAAATCTGTGTTGCAGATCTTTCTAAGCAAGCGCCATCGAGGTCCATAAGGACTCCATACTAGAGTTCTGCCTTGGTAGGTAAATGTCCTTGCAGCTGTGTTGACTGTCCTGCTTG
Source organism: Sequoia sempervirens (assembly GCA_007258455.2). Taxonomy (NCBI): domain Eukaryota; kingdom Viridiplantae; phylum Streptophyta; class Pinopsida; order Cupressales; family Cupressaceae; genus Sequoia; species Sequoia sempervirens. The sequence continues at coordinate 130,957 of VDFB02291653.1, forward strand.
AGAAGCTCTGGTCATTGTTCTTCAGTACTTCTCTTGCCATGGATGGAGATGACACAACCAGAGATGTCTGTCTGCCCAATTTCATAGTCATTAGAGGCCCATATTTCTGTGCAAGTAGGAAAAGAGATTGGTGGGGCTTGTCCCCAAGCTGAAGGAGGTTTCCAATGATGGGCCATCCAGGAGGACCTGGTGGTAATGGTAATGACAAACTCCTGTTACTCTTCTTCTTCAGAAAAATAATGATTATCAGCAGAACAACTCCTGCAGCTACAGAGTATGTTGATGGTGCAACGCTGATTGAGTCCATGACAAACTAGTGGCAAGAAAGCATTGGTTGAATTTATGCTCAAATGGATACGTGAGCAAGAAAGCTTTCAATAATGCAATGAACTTTTGCCCAAATGGGTAAAGCGATCAAGAAAACATCCAATGTGCTCAGATGGGTATCTGGGGAAGAAATCATTTAATTGGCTTGTGGTCAAAGGGTATACATGTTTATATTATCCTTTATAAAATTATACTACATATAAAAACAATAAATTCACACCCCTAAAATCTTTAAGAATCCACCGACGAGACCTTCCCTGTATCGTGGTATCCTCTTATGTTGCGGCGTAGTTGAGACGCTTAAATTTGAAGAATTTGGCTGTGGTTGTTAGTATGATAGGAACTTTCCATTAATATTTAATGATTTGACTTGTTGACTTTAAGCCTTATAAGCCGTCCTATTTGACATTTATAATTTGGAAGAAGCACTGACTAATCACTGTACAACACATTTATGTATATCAGGTCAACTTCATTTCTCGTTCAAACTCAGTTGCAGCTTTCAACGTGATTTTCATAAAATGAAGATTAAGATTAATCTTGAATAACAACTACAAATTTCTCAATATATTAAATTCAAACTAGCAGGTACGCCAAGAGGTGTGGAAAGTCAATTTAGGAAAAAATTGGTTTTTTTTTTTTTTTTAAGTATATGAGGTCAAGTGGTAGGTCATTTAGAAAATGATATATATATATATATATAAATATTAATTCTATGTATTAACTATTATATTCACCACATTAATCTAATAATTTATTGTGTCTAATTATAAACTTCTCTATAAATTTTTGTTTAATTGTTTATGCCTTTGGATTAGATGTCTCACTAACTCAATAAGTGATTGATGCAGAAACCAAGAGGCTTGAAAGTTATGAGTAGAATAGACAATGAACCATATAAATAATTTATGTATAATATATTATATATTTTAAATATAAATATAATAAATAATATAATAATATATATATATACTAAATAACGATCTTGTACGAGTATTATTATATTTAAGACTTTATATATAATTAATATATATAATAAAATAACTATAATTATTATAGAGATTTGATTTTATAATATATAATATTAATATTATAGTTATTAATATATATAATATATTTATTACCAATATATAACTTTAATATATAAAAAAAATATTTATTAATGTAAAATCCCCACCTCAGGCACAACAATTTTCCTTTTTAATTAGCAACATCTACTAGTTTAACCAAGCAAGCATTTTCCATACAGATTAGAAGCATTAATTTCAATAACAAAACATTCATCATGGTGATGATGAATCAATGTAACACTTATATTCTTACACTCAAAAATGTTAAGATCAAACAACTAGGGTCATTCCTAGACCCACGACCTAAGCCTCGAGGGTTCATAATGACCCTGCCTACATATCCCCTCATGGGAAATTAGAGGCTTCGTAGTTCTCCCCACAATGACAGAGGAAGTTCAATCTTTCCTCTTGTATGAGATCTATTATCTCACATTAACCTATAACTATTCATTTAGTGCATGTAAGCTATTAACATAGTCAATTATAATGGGTGAAGCCACAATAGTGGTTTACAATTGAAGTGAGGGAGGAAAACTCAAAAAATGAATGCATGGCAAGAAACTTGATTTTAGGGGTTCATACGAACCTATTGGTTCGACTGAACCAATTAGGGGTTCGATAGAACCTAGGTTTGGTCGAACCCTTTTAATACTTTCTCGCCAAAAAAGCCATCAAAACCCCTTATAGAAGGGGGGTTCGAATGAACCCTGGTTCAAGCAAACCCCTTGAACCCCTAAGGGTTCGTTCGAACCCCCTTTATTCCTCATCCCCCTTGAGACAGAAAAAAACTTGAATTTTGGCACTTCGGAGCTCGGTTTGAGGATGAAAATGGAGGAATATTCACAAACCCAACTAGAATTAGGTAGTCCTCAGAACGAGCTATCCAACGAATATAATTTTAATATGTTTTGGTTTTATTATGTATTTGTTTTTTTAGTTTTATTAAACATAGGTTTTCCATCGAAAATGAAGGTCTCTGTTATGCACATCTGAAAAATAGCAGATTATCCAAAAAAAAAATTGAAAAATATGAGTGCACTAGATATTGAAGTCCTTGATCCAATAGAAAAAAAAAATTGAATTTCGATATATATAAAAAAAGTTATACGTTATACGGTTGCGCTATGTTTGAATTGTAATTGGTTTGACTTTGAAACTTGATTAAAGAAAAAATATTCAATAAAAAACTATCTAACCAAGTGGAAGCACTAGATATCGGAGTTACGAATCTAAATTCGAAAGAATTAGAATTTTATCTTTCATGGAAAAAAAATTATCCGTTATACGGTGTGCATCACTTTTTTAAAATGTTGTTTTTTGAAAAAAATTAATTTTTGTGGGAGATGAAAAAGAAGTGGAATCTGATTCCAAAAATTTTGAAAAAAATATTTTTAGAATCTTCAGACAAAATGTGATGAGACTCTAGTTTACATCATCTTCAAATTCTTCACGGTTTAGTCGCTATAGGTGCCCGAATGTGAAGAATTAGTTTTAAAAAATAATTTCAATGTCTAGTTTGGCCAAAACTTGTAAACCACTATTGTGGGATCACCCTAATATAATGATAATAATTTGTCATCAAGTGTTGGGTCCATACCAATCATTACCAAATATTAGTATACAAGCATTCACAATATTCACAAGAGATCATACCATAACTCAAAGATTTTACACAATGGTCATCATGAGCATACCCCCAGTATACACAAGTTGATTAGCTCGTATACAGTACAAGTACAACAGTGACTGGATCATACACAGATCACAAGTACAACGATGATTAGCTCATGTGTACATCACAAGTACCACAATTATTATCTCATTCGCATATCACAACTACATTAGTAACTGACTCCAACATATATCGCAAATACATAGTGACAAACTCCATGATACATCACATAGACATAGTGACGAGTTTCACCATATATCACTTACATAGTGACACATCACAATGGCTGACACATGTCCATAATGCATTCTAGATAGAAAAAATATCGGTGCATTGCGCACTACACTATGAGTCCTATCCTTTCTTCTAGTCTTTTGCACGATTGGAAAAATGGGAAGAGGATTTAGTGCATTCCATACTACACCACAGGTCAGTCCTCAACCCCACAAGGCTAAGTATATAGTCTGACAATTGGGAGGGGATTCAATGCATCCCATACTACACCGCGGGTTCATCCACCATCCCAAGGGTTTCCCCAAGTAGTGAACCTACCAAACCTAGTGGATTCTGACTTCAATTCCCTATAGACCATCGGCGATAAGTTTTTCCACCTAGGAAGAAGTAGTTCCTGACATATACCACCTTGTGACCTTAGTGATATTGTCACCTATCTTCTTCACAATCCTAGGTAACACTTGGCATCGGTCACTTCCATGATTACCAGTGACAGTTAGTGAACCCTCTCAATACGCGGTTAGCCTCGGATTACCATTACCCACATGGATGGGTCCCTACTCGTGCAACCACTACGACTATATCATACCCATGGTATCCTACTACCTTCACCTTTGTAAACCAAGTGAATGTTGACTAATCCCTAGTAGTAGCTCAGACATCAATCATTGGCTCAGTCTAATGGCTGCTTGTCACTGCTCAAATGTCTTGGAGGTTCACTCTTGGGTGGGTCATACATAACATGAATCACAATCTCAATCCACAAATATATGAGCCTATACATAAACACATAGATATAGAGTTGAATTACGCAGGCACATAAGAGATACATGGAACCAACATGAGATGGACTTTACCCATCACATTCATATAATCAAATACCTAGTATAAAGTAGTCAATCTCCGCTTATTATATACAAGCATATTATGTATTAAATACACAATATTATATTTCATTAACTTGTTCATACCCATCCAATACCCACTCAGCCTCAAACTAAAGCCTACTAAGGAAGAAATTCAAACCAATCTGGAACAACCCCAACCCTTGGAGTTATCCCCCCCTAAACCGTCCCCCTATGGACTTGAGGTCACAAAGGCATCATTTTCCCAAGGACCGTGTACGTTCCTGCTTCCAAATGGGTCAAAGTCACACATAGTTCTCCTCATCAGGTTCCTCAAGGAATCCTTTTGCACAAGATTTCCCCATAATCAAGGTTTTGCTAACACTTCCTCATTAAGAATATTGAAGCCTTGCATCAAACTCCACCCATTTTGTTTACAACCTTGTTGAATATTCTGACTCCCTTATAGGTTTGTCTCATTGACCTAGGGGGATAGGCTAATCACTTAAAACAAAATTACCTTGGTTCGCACAACCCATAGGAAATCATTCCATTTAACAATCTTATAATAAGGTTCACAATTGATGTTCTTATGCTCAAGGGGGTCAATCTGTATTTTGTAGTCATCAAAAGGCTCTTACCCAATATCCATTACCATTCTAGAATTTATATAGCATGACTTATTACTGCATTAAGGAAGGAGGCTAAAATGGCATTAAAGGTAAATTAGCTTCAAAAGGTTTACTTATGAATACCGTACTTGTAAAAGTAGTTAAAGTACTTCCACTTGGTATGGCATAAATTCTCAAATCTCACCCTAAAACATGTAATTTAATTTGTCTCTCACACATGTGTAGTTTGTATTTTCAAATTTAGGACTTCCCACAAAAATAATCAAGTGACAAGAGTCAATATATCCCACCCAAATTCAATGTCCGCGCTACCAAGCATAGGGATAATAAACATGATTTCTAATCTCTTCATAGTGAACACCTATTCATCATTGTGAAATGGAAAATGGTAACATACATTACCATATAACAATTTTTTACTTGTGTCTTCATAGGAAGTCTTTCAATATTGTTCATACATCTATGGTCAACACACTTGGCTCAAACTAATAATAATATTGTCTTATATACCTAGGTATTATAACTAAGGAAATATTATAGCATAGGCTAACTATAGCTAGATATCTTCACAATGCAACCACTTTGCATGCCTCGATATGGATCCACAAATTGTCTTATTATAAAGGAAATCATTTTATTCCATTGACCAAACAATTATTCCTACTTAAGTATTGGACTTATGTCACTTAATGTAATTAAATTTATGCTTGGCATACACATTCATTTGCATTTTCCATTCACATGAATTATGATATTATGAACACTTCCTATAATAACTTGATAGAGTGTTGCATTCCATCATATTTTCATAGGACTACTCTGGGTAAACCCACAAAAGTGGTTTACAATTTGAGTGAGGAAGGAAAAGTTGCAAAAAATGACCCTATGCAAAAAAAATTAGTTTTTGGGGTTTGAACGAACTTTTTGGTTTGAACAAACCAAAAGAGGGTTCGCTAGAACCCTGGTTCAAGTGAACCCATTAAATGCAAGGTCCCACCATTCCCACAAAAAAACAAAAAAAAAAACCTTTTTTGAAAGGGGGTTTGAGTGAACCCCTAGTGGTTTGCTCAAATCCCCCCTAGTTCGCCTGAACCACCCTTTTCCCACCTTCTCACCCTCTAGCACCAAATAACTCCAAAATTTTTCCCTTCAAAGCTTAGGTTAAGGATGAAAATGGAGGAGACTTCATAAACCCAACTAGATGATATTAGTCCTTAAAATGACCTATCCAACGAATATAATTTTAATATGTTTTGGTGTTATTATGTATTTATTTTTTTAGTTTTATTAAACATAGGTTTTTCACCGAAAATCAAGCTCTTTATTCTACACATGTGGAAAAATAGTAGATTATCAAAAAAATTTTGAAAAATATGAGTGCACCAGATATTGAAGTCTTTGATCATCCAACAACAAAAAAAATCGATACATACAAAAAACGTTTCGCGTTATATGGTCTACCTATGTCTGAATTGAAATTGGTTTGACTTCGAAACTTGATTAAGGAAAAAATATTCAATCAAACACTATGAAACCAATTGAAAACACTAGATATCATAGTTACAAATCTAAATTCGAAAAAAATAGAATTTTATCATTTATGGAAAAACATTTATGCATTATACCGTGAGCGTCACTCTTTAAAAATGTTGTTTATTGAAAAAAAACTAGTTTTCGAAGGTGATGGGAAAAAAAGTGTAATCTGATTCCAAAATTTTTGAAAAAAATATATTTAGAATCTGCAGACAAAATGTCACAAATCACTAGTTTGCATCATCTTCAAATTCCTCACTGTTTAGCCACTATAGGTGCCCGAAAGTGAAGATTTAGTTAGAAAAAATTATTTTAGTGTCTAGTTTGGCCAAAAATTGCAAACCAATATTGTGGGATCACCCCTCTCAATTCAGCCTACTAGTAATATTGCATTAAATATAATCTTGATGACATAATGACTGTCTTTTATAGCATGTGCAATAGTATGGTTTCTTGATAATTGTGTCAATACAGAAGAACTCTTTTTGTGTTTCAGCAAGTGTTATAAATATCAAAATAATTTACATTTCACATAAATTTATATGTTCCTAATATAAATAAAATATACCCATCAATTCTATTTTATTTTGGAGTGTAATGAGATATTCCCTTAAATCACATCTACATACAGGTTGAAAAAAAAGAGCTTGAACATGCCTCATAAGGCATTATAAAGTAAAGTTAAAAATTAACAATATTAGTGTTATCGTGACTTATTTGTCCAATTAGTGTTATTTTAAGCAGAGTGAGCTTCCTACCATGACCCTCTCAAACCCCTTTTAGCTATAAACAAGAATAATTCTAAACTAAATACTATTTAAAAAGGGAAATATGGAGGAGTGTACTTATCTTTCATAACGATGTTGAAAGCATTTCTAATGTAGGCACTAAAGTCTTCATCTTGTTACCAAGCTAATCTATTAGCCCTTGACATAGAGAGATATGCCCACCATAAGTTTGTTAGCTTCCAAACAGTAATTTTTCTGATAGTCTCTTTCCCAAAATCCTCATTTCCGTACAGGTAGGGAGGATGACATCAAGAGTTAAAGACTCTCCATTTTACATTGCCAATTGCATTTCCTTCAAAGTTATGTGAGCATTTTCGACAACTCCATCTCTAGAGTATCCTGCCACCATTGCAAACTCAGAATCCCAATTTATTAAAGCATTCATTCCCATATTATGCCTCTCTCTTCCTCCTTGCGCATGCCATACTCTCCATTTCTCTCCTCATTCAAGCTCGACCACCTCCCCCTTTTGCTCACATTTTTTGGGTTTTTTTATGCCCTTATATTTCCCAAGCCACATTTTTAAAGAGGTTGATGCTTACCTCTTCCACCCTTATCACATGTGAATTGATTTTTCCTAGTTTCTCAAGCGTAGATTCAACAATTCCTTTCGTTCATATTCTAAAATATGTGCATTCCATGAGACCATTTTCTATCCCAAACTGTGGATGTACTTCTTCTACAATTTCTTCCTCTTCTCACTCTTCCTTGGTCTCTTTCTACCGTCTAATCTTCCCCTTTCAATACAGGCAAGAGGATATTGGCACAGTTTGGAATTTTCCTTTTTCTCTTGCCAAAATTGCCTTGCCAAGAGTTTCTAAGCCTTTTAAAAAAAATATGTGTTATGCATTTCCGTTAATCTCCCTTCTCGAATTTTCCTCCCACGCTCTCCTTTCTTCTCTCCTGCGCTCCCTCCTCTCTTTTTTTCTTCCTAATACCTGTGAATGTCTCCAAACCAGGCAATAGCGTGGGTTTCTAATAGCAATTTCTAGCATCCTCTACACGTGACTTGAAGTTTCATCTTTCAAAAGAGGGAGGCCCTATCCTGCAATCACAACCACCATACCTATCACATTCTTCTTAAATGTATGCTATCCCCTCCTGTAGAATGGAGGAGTTTGCATCAATTAATGTATGTTGACTTCACCCCGTCTCTTTTCCTGTTCCCAAATGCATTTTTAAATTTATTTATTTTTAATTATTTTTCTCCTATCTATTCTGTCCAATTTGGAAGTCGCTGGTAGGGGATGTGACAATTATATAATAGATCATATTATATAAGATGTGAGCTTTACCTCTACAATATATAATATTATATAAGCATATCTCCCTCTCCCTTTTCTCTCCCTTTCTCTTTCTCTCTCTTTATATTTGTCTTCTTGCGTGTGCAATGGGTACATTGAAGAGGTCTTAAAGGTGAATTATCATATCCTTAATCAAATGACATGCTACCTAGAGCATAACTACCCAAAGACACATGCCATCCTTGGATTGTTGACATGAAACAACAATCAAAAGTTAGTTTCTCTTTCTATATATACATACATACATATTTGTCTCTTTCTCTCATTCTCTATCTTTTGAGTTTCTCTCTCTTTATTAGCTGATAGGCTATGTACAGTGTGAGATTTGAGCATGAAACAAGTCTCATGCCTGCAAATCACCATTGAGTCATTGGGAAACAAGTTCCAACTACCATTTAATGGTAAACCAACTGCAGTTTAATGGTAAGATCCTCTAAAATATTAGGTAAAAGCCTCCAAAATCTCACTTATCACATAAAATCTAGATAAATATTGATTTGGCAACTGGATGGGAACATTTTATTTCCATTTGTGGTATTTTTTGTCAATTTGATTGTAACTTTCTTTTTTCATTTGCATTAGTTTATGTTTTAAATCTATAAGCAAATATTTTGTAATCAGATAATACTTAATTTCTTTAAAGAAAAAATCTAGATTTGTGTAAATTTATTTTATTCCATTATTTAGCACTTATCAGTTGCTTAATCTAGCCACATGCAATGCATCCATGCAAAAAAGCCATACTCTCTAACATATTAACATACATATGGTTTTCTATTAGCATAATCCTTGAACTTTCTTAAGACGCAAGTACCTCTCTCTATATAGAATTGTCTCCTCCTATATCTATCTTTATTTTTCCTAATCTCTCCAAAGATCAATTAAACTATGAGATTTTTTATATATTAATTTAATTTGATCTATATAAAAATATATTAATTATTAATTATAATAAATTCATATTTATATTTAATAATTTTTATCATAGAATATAATATTTAATAATAATATAACCTAGATATATTATTATATATAATAATGAATATAATTATATTATATATAATTTAGTCTGTATTATATAAAATATATAATATATTAATTATATTTTGTAAATTATACAAAAATATAATAATTATTAATTATAATAATTATATATGCATTTAATAGTTGTGTTAAAGAATATAATATATAATAATAATAAGTAGTATAATTTTATACTATTTATAAAAAAATTATCATATAGAATATGTATTATATATTAATTATGCTAATATATACTTAGCTATGTATAAGGTAAAGATGTTGTAATGTTAAAACCTAAATGTGCTCATTATTAGGCTATTGGCTATAATTTTCATTTTAATAAACATATTCCAAAACCCTTGTCAAAACCTTATTTTTAGACTATAGCTCGCCAAATTGGAGAAGTGAATAGTCAATACCAATGAGGAATGGTTTGGAGGAGTGGAAACCAATAGTGGTAGAAAAAAATGATGAAAAACAATAAAAAAAAAGGTGAAAAATGGTGAGCGGATGAGATTCATGTTTAATAGTCTTGTGCATACCATATTCGAAAATCCTCATCATCCATGGACAAAAAAAGCTCTACGAACTTCAAATAAGGATACGCCTTCGATGTAAATTATTAATAAATAATATCATGTTTTAAATTTAAATATATTATAACTAGTAATTGCATTTTGGTGTGCAATGGGTATATCAAAGAGGTGTGGACAGTCAATTAGGAAAAAAAAGGTCAATTTTTGTCATATATTTGTGCAATACATGAGATCAACTGATAAGCCATTTAGTAAATGATGTTTTTTGTGCAACAAAGGTCTCAATGGAGAAGTTATAGATTGAAATCAACTATGCTTACAAGAATCCAAACAAAACTAAAGTAGAACATCTGAATCAAGAATATAATCATGGTCCATTACCAATAGGCTCATGTTATGTTTTCAATAGGGAAAGTGGGAGAGAAAGGGAGAGATGGGGATAGAAAGAGGGGGGAAGAGCGAGTGGTAAAGAGAGGGGTAAGGAGATAGAGATGGAGATGGAGGAAAGGGATATGAAGAGGAGAGGGAGAGATAAAGAGTGAGAGGAGAGAGGGATATATAGAGATGGAAGAGATAATTACATAGAGAGGGAGAGAGGGGGAGAGAATGAGAGGGAGGGATAAAAAGATAAAGATAGAGAGAGATAGGTAGATAGAGAGAAGATATAGAGAGATATAGAGGAAGAGGTAGAGGGAGAGATAAAGAGAGATATAAATGGTGAGATAGGTAGATATGTACAAAATTAGTCATAACATCATTTATAATTGTTTAAGTTTAAGGGAAGATGATAAATGCATGGGATATAAGTAAGAAAATCAAACTTCATATAAATAGATTTTGTAAAAATAAAATGTGTGGCCTATAATAATAGTCTTACATAATGCCTCAAGCTAACATGCTCAAAATAAAACCTGATAGAATGACTTTTTTGAAATAATGAAAACAAGGTCATTAATACAACAACATATTGCACCTGCACAATAACGTGCACACACATGTCGTGTGAAATATCGTGACACAATGCCGATGATAACAAGATAACCTTTCCATTGAATAAGTAAGGTAAACTAGAAGACTAACACTCATGGGATAAATCCACCAGAACAAACCTATGAGAGAGAGGATGACACTTACATGATGACTAGTTACAAATCCATGACCACATTCTCTCGTAACACCACTCCATGATAGGATGAGGGAATCATCAAGCTCCAATCCACACCTAGTCACATTCAACAACTCTAAACACAAGGGAAAACCTTCACAAGAGGTTTCTGAACTAAGAGGCAGAAACTCTTCACTAATTGGAATGGTAATAGGTCACTATCATACAAACACATGCTTCTCAACACATTTTGTAACAAGGTTGTGTTGCACGAGTGGAAGAATAATATTGCAAAACACCCATTGACCTATGAGAAATGGTGAGAAAAAAAATTATATGAAAGTTTTTTCAACCTTCCCAAGTCTTCACAAGGCTAGGTGAACAATCTCCCTAGCCCTAGGTTTGACAACTAAGTAACTTTGAAAGAAGAAACATAAAATAAACCAAAATATGATATAACTTCTCAATGAAAACACATAGGGACATGCTCTAAATATCCCTAGACTCTGAAACCATGGGGAACAACTTTCATTCATAACATTTCCCCATACCAGGCCTTAAAATACCCACTATCGATGAAATGGATGGAAAACAACACATCCAGGGACACTAGTGGCTCACTAAGCTCCAATGTCCCTCAGGGGTGTCTATGTTCTTTTTGGGTGTTAGATTCCCACTTAGGTGGATGTGTCCTTCGCACAAATTCCAAGAATTGGTGTCCCTACATGCTAGTGTCCTAGGAAATGAGCTTCCAAAGACTAGGGAATGACCTCCAAGATCCCCCAAGCACAAAGGAAAAACCCAAGTGTGTCTACAACACCTTGAGAACTCAAAAACACCAAAAAAATCTTGAGGTCAAACAAAGAGTTTTATTTCCCTTATCACTAGAGACCATTGACAAGTGAAGGAGAAGGTAGGGAGGGGTGAAATCACCTCCTCGACACCCCTAATTCCTACCCTTTACCAAGAAAACACTTAAATTAAATATGCAATACATTTATGATTTTACAAGACCTCACAAAAGGCAACCAAAGTGCCCTAAACAACACCAAAGTTAAGGAATGAAGTCTTAGGAGTAGGACAACCACATGACAGGTCCACAACATCATCCAAGACTGTACTCCAAGATAGTTATGTTATTTTTAAACCCAAAGGATACCTTCCTACATTCATTTTAAGCCCAAATAAAATGTTCATAGGTTCATTTTATTATTACAATACATAAGAACTCATTAAGTGATCATCCTTTATTCTAACATCAAGTCATGCAACTAAGAATAAGTAGATCCACTTTTCATTATTCATGGATTACAATTTATCTCACAAACAAAGGTCTAAAATAAAATAATGTTACAATTACCTCAAATAGGAATCAAATATCCTTTACATAAACATATTGCATCAAATGAACCAAATGAAGGAAAACATGAAATACTTCTACCACATAAAGTCATCTTTGACTCCACCATGATCCTCTGATCCCTAATGGTGGTTTCTACACCACCTAGCCTTGTGGAATCAAAAGGACCCTCTCCCACCATGCTAGGAGATAGTCACATGGACCATAAGCACAACACTCACACCAAACACATTGGGAGAGGGATTACACACCATATACAAAGAATACACTCCACATAAATGTCATACATAAAACACTTATTTGATATGACAAGAGGGATCAATTACAGGTAGGATCAAATACAAGTCTACATTAGACAAAAACATAAATACCATATCACAAAATATGCTAAATGGATGCAACTAAGTTACCATGGAAGCCATTAATGGATGCTTTAAGCTACTATGATGAAGATTTTAAACTAAAAAGATAAATGTATGCAAGATGAGTGTATTTTTAACAACATAAGCTTACTATTAAAAATATGGATCCATTTTTTTCCAAATAGTGCTTTATTTATAGGAATGCAAATAAAAAATCAAGGGCTCAGATCAATTTGATCAATCAATGGTTAATAATGAAAAAAGGGTGAGCACATGGATCAAGGATTCTCATCAATGGATGAGAATCAAAGATCACATGGATCAAGAAAAGATCAAGGGTTGAGAATGATTTCAACAAACACACTTTGTAGCAACTTTGAAAGTTTGTTACAAAGTTTGTTTGAAAATAATCATTGCCTTTTTGGAGCAAAATAGGAGAATATTCCTTTGGAAAATTCCCTATGTAAGTGGATGTAGGGAAATTAGCAACTTAGTTAATTGAAACTAAATTTGAATGTGCAAGATGGAGAATAACATGGTATTCATTAAATTATTGATTTATTTAATGAAAGGGGAATGCAAAATGATATTTAATTAAATAGCTTAGGGTTATTTAATTAAATAAGAGGACTTATGGGGTTAAATTGAATAATTTGATTTAATTCAATTTAACAAGGTGAAATGTTAGTACGAGAGGGGGGTGAATTAACCCAATTAGGTCAATTAGATTAATAGATGAAAATGATGCATTTAATCAAATAACTAGGTTAATTTAATTAAATAGGTGAACAAAGGATGAAATTCAGGATGAAATGATGTTAGTGATCAAATTCAAGTGTGTAGTATCATTCAGGACATTTTTAAATGTCTACAAGAAGTGTTATAAAATCCATGGAAAATACCATGATAAAGAGTGCTTTGTTGGGTCTACCTCTTTCTTCAAAGTTATTCTTGGAGACTTCAACAAAAAATTGGTAAGTTTTATACTTGTACTCCTACAATCTTTTTCATTTTTTAAAAATTTCACATACACTATTTAGAAGTTGTGAAAACAGATTATGTAATGTGTTTCATGCAACAAATTCCTCCTGCATTTGTTTCACAGTTCATAAATGGAAAAGTAAAAAACATGGTTTTGTAAGGACTAAGTGGGTAGGAGTGGGAGAAGGAGTTAATGAGTACAAATAATGAACTAAAATTTCAACATGGTTGGAAAGAATTTGTCAATTATCACAAGCTACAGACTTTGTTGTGTTCAACTAAATAGTGAAGTCTTACATAGAGCTTTATATGTATGGAAGATATGAGTGAGAAAATGTCTAGCACGCTCTTCATTTTGAAAATCCAAGCATTGTTTTAAATAAGAGATTCCCTTCTAACAAAATGTGTAGTTTAAATCAATCAGTAGACACTAAATTGGTAATTGATTTGGTTTTTAATGAGGAAAATAAGAAAGATTTTGAAGTGGTGGGTGAAAATTGAAGAAGAAAAAGGAAATATGCTTTTCTTTGTAAGAAAAATGTTTTGTCCAAAAATATAGATCATGTTAAATTTGTAAGTTCCATAACAAACTTATGGAGTTGGCATTTGAATTGTATTTTTATAAGTAAATTAGTATTACCAATAAAGTGAATTTTGTTGTAGGGAAGCACATGGCAATGGAGTCGACTTCTCCTTTCAAATCAGATAAACCCTTTTGTTCACTGGTTTTTAAATTGTAGAATATAAGTGGAACATACTGTCTAGTGAGATCAAATTCTCTACTTTCTATATATATATATATATATATTCAAATTTAAACTAGGAGTAGAGAGCCTACAAAGAGATAGTTAATAGGTGAACAATATGCAATGTACTCAATTTCTTTTATTACTTCATGTTTTTTGGATAGATCTCTCATAATCTAATATGGGCATCTGCATTTGTGTGAATTGTTTATAATTTGATAGTAGTGGTAAAATAAGATTTTCATTAATCAAAAATCTATAAGGCTATACAATGATATATGTGGAGAAAATTATACAATATATCCAATAAAGTCATACATACTTAGTACAAAAAATCCATATGGACATAAAATGTCACATTGATAATACAAAACATATGTTCAAAAATGCCATGTAGGCATACAAAAAACTGACCGTAATACATAGTCATTTCCTACTAGGGAAGGAAATAGATCACATGTTTCCTTTGACTATTGGTTGGATGGAGATGCAAGTGATGTTGTTGTCTTTTTAATGTGCTCACTCGTCCTCCTCTCCTCAATTTTCTAGAGTTTGAACTAATACAATAAGAAGTTTAGACGTAAATTTACATAGAAATTGAATTGTGGAATGAAATATAATAGAAAAATCACTTATTGCAAGAAAAAAATCATCATGCTCATTCGCAACAACAACACGTTGACGATTTGGCATGACAAGCACCTATATCAAGTATCAAGATAGCAATTAAACTGCATACATGTATCATTAAAATTTTCAATAATAGACCAATAAATGACCAAATATAATGTAAAATTTACTAATTTTTCACATACCTTTTTCAAAGGATTAGAACCTATTACTACTACACCAACTGCATGGTCTATCATGCCATAAACATCAGTAGGGTTGTTTGATGTCAGCATCTGAAAATGAAACAACAAATATGAAGTCACCAATTACCAAAACTACCTAACATTGTTTTACAACACCATTAAATAGTAAAGGTTACCTAAGTGAAGGTTACTTGAGGATGAGAATAGCAAGGTGTCGATATCAAAGGTCCACCAAAAAACTATTTGACATCCAAAGTGTGTTATGAGATAATCATTCATTATAAGGTTAAAATAAATTCACCTGTAATAATAATTTCTTTAATACTGGTTACATACCTACGGACTTGACAATGTAAACATGCAAGGGTCTATAGGAAGGGTGCACATAACATCAACACTCCGACCCTAAATTTTTAGCATATTCATTTTACTAATTTAGTTATTCTTACATTTTAGAATAAAATTTAATAAAAAAATTAAATGAACTTGTTGAAATTTACCTGAGTATCAATGCCAAATGTTTGACTCAACAAGGCATTTGTCATGACCATCTACTTTACAACTGATGTATCTTATGTAGCTGCATCTCGAGCATTCTCACTGTCATACGTGCAAATAGTGTTGCAAGAGTGACAAAAGTGGGTTGGAACTTTGGGCCTAGAAGACTGGCCCACATTAGGCTCTACTAGAGGCCTCACATACTGTATAAGGCTCTAAGTAAGCAAGCTAATCGAGTCCAACATGTCCACGTTGACACTGTCCTTCACAATGGAAGGGATGGTGATATGCTCCACCACAAATTTAGTCAATGGTCTTGGTGCCAACTGCAGATTATGTCATGCACCCAATCTATCATGTGTGGAGCCCCCACCTCTACCCTAAAAGTCTAAATAGTCAAAATAATTTGATATCTTTTTAAGGAAAAACTCACAATAGAGTTTCCTCAAAAAATACTGTGAGACCTTGTAGTTATTGCATGGAGGTTGGTCAAAAACCATCCACCACCACTCCCAAAACTTATTTTAATTAATTCATGGTGGTGCCAATGGATGGGGAACCTCCTGCATGCAAGTGATAAAGGAGCATTGGTTTTTGGGTCTGTGAAAAGGGAACACAAGTTAGCTTTGCTAATTTATCTTTCTTCACTTGTGCATAGGAAAGTTGACTTGCATAAAATCATTTTAATTACTCCCTCTTATTCGACTAAAAAATAATTTTTTCACTCAGTACTCCTACATGAGATACAATCGACTTTAGGGATTTGACAATGCCTCTCCTATAAGGGTAGATTGCAACATGTTCATTTAATCTTGTAACCAATTGTTCAAGCTCTCTTTTGTTTTTTTCTATTTGATTTAAAATATTTTCTTGAGTTCCTATAGGATTTCTACAAATTGAGGGAGGGGTTTGATTTTTTTCTTGTTCAGGAGGGTTTTTGTGAGGAGGTGATTGTGAATTATCAATATTCAGAGGTGAAGATTGATTTATTGGAAATTAAAACAAAGTTTAATCAAAAAACCTATTTCGATCTACAATTTAATTCAAATTTGAAACTAAAACAATAGAAATACATACTTCTTCCACCTTTGTGATGTCTTGGCACCATCCTCACAAATAATCACAAGATGGGAGTGCAAAAATGATCTCCTTTTGGTGAGCACGTGTTGCAAAGGTGAAAAAATATAGAAGAAATTGTGAGGAGGATATAAAATGAAGTTTTTGGCATTGATTTTTTTTTTTTAACTTGCTTTTACATTTGACGAGTGCTAAATAGGCTTTTTAAAGATTTTTTTCTAATTTGACACCTTTTTTGTCACAACTTGGTGCACTTACCCACCATCCATATCTCCTAATATTAAATCTTCTTCCTACTCATATTTTGATTTAATTACATGCATCATATAGGCACCTAGCTTGATAAAGATTCAAATTTTTTAAATGGCATATACTTGTAGAATTCTAATAAAAGTGTAACCTAAAATCATAGCCTCCATTCTTAGGCATATGGTAAGAGAAACCTTATAATTTATTTATTGTCATACAATAAATAATAAATGGATATATTACAAAGGCCATATCATAATTGCTACTAGGAGAGCAATCTAGTCTACCTACCAAGTCCAACCACCTTCCACAAGGGTTTGGCCCCTTATTGGGTCCATAGAGCATGGCCTTAGTGTGCCACTTAATCCAAATGATTACTTGGCATTATGTTTCCTTATGGGTTGTTTGACATTAATGTTGATTTTCTTAGTTGGTCAAAGTTATATAAAGCACAAGCTCTCATTCTTTAATCTTTAACATGGCCTAATTGTAGA
The DNA here is from genome assembly GCA_007258455.2 of Sequoia sempervirens. Lineage (NCBI taxonomy): Eukaryota > Viridiplantae > Streptophyta > Pinopsida > Cupressales > Cupressaceae > Sequoia > Sequoia sempervirens. The sequence goes on from VDFB02291653.1 coordinate 148,608, forward strand.
TGATAAGTATATGGGATCAATGGGTGCTAAAATAATGTGTATTATTATCAAGTTGATGAGTATTTATGTGAATATGAGTATAAGGAGAGAAACCAATATGGGCTTGGCCAATTGTTGGTGGAGTACTTTTACTTCTTGAATAAAAACATTAGAGATGTCAAATATAACAATTAGAGGCAATAAATAATAACTATTAAATGGAATTTAAGTGGGTGTGAAGAGGGGATAGGTAATAAATTGAAGGGGATGAGAGTATGAAATTACACAATGAATATTCCCAGGTGATTTCTTGTTGATATTCTTTTATGAGATTGTTGTTTTAGTAATTTAGATCTCACACTCATATAGGACAAGTTTGTAGTCATTTATTAAAATGTGCTACTTGTTGTACAACTTGACTATATCATGGGTTTAAGCTAACACTAAGAGATAAATCATGTCGAAATGTTGTAAGTTTGTTCTATTTAAATAGGTCTATATACATATGGAGATATATTTTGAAGGAAGAATGGTGAATGAGGATTGTTTCACATTACTTGACTTAATTAATATTTGTAAACTAGCATGCTATGAGTTTGCAAATGAACTTACACTGTAAACATGATTGTATGAAGCCACGATAAATAATAATTTATATAGAATGCAAAGTATTTTTTTTGTATTCCTCAATGATCAAATAAACTTGTTTGAATAATTCACTAATGTTGGTTTAATGGAACAATGGTGATATGCATTATAAATTTGTTTGTGTGAACTATGAAGCCTCTAATTTCCCTTAATGGGATACATAGGAAGGGAAAAAGAATTGATTCCCCTAGGAATAGGTTGGAATCCAATGATATCATGATATAGAGAGCTTAACCTATTTAGTGCAAGTTGTGGAATAGAGTTACTACCATTTTCATGATTTAACAAGGTTACAAAGCTAACACTTCTAAATTGGAATAAATTATTAAGATGTGAAAATACTTAATGCCTCTTTAGTGTGGGAAAACGTCAATATTAAAGTCAATAACTTTAGCATATTAATTATTTTAGCCATTTTATTTTCTTTCCATGACTTGAAGATAGCTTACCAAGATATGTGATCTGTTACATTGAATATTAGAACTATAATCTATATTAACAAATATTAGTGCCCAAGGGTGGTTATTACATGGCATTGGATTATTAATGCAAACTACCATGGGCCAATTGGTGTGATTCTCTTCATTATTCTAACCATGACTTTAAGATTAATGTTAGGGATCAAATTAATCCATTAATTATTTAGAAGATTCTAACGTTAGAGATTCTAGAGTTGTATTGATTGTAATTTTAAGGTTAATATTGATGATCATATTGCTTAGCTAATTATTAAAAATATTTTTACTATAGAGAGTCTATGGGAAATGATTTGGAGTCTACAATAATGTGGGTTAGAGTTTGCTAAACACTTTTATATAAAGATTTGAATTTACAAAATATTTTAACATTTTTTGTAAAAAATTATGACTAAAAAGATACTTTTTATAAAAAATTAAAATAAAACAACTCAATACAAAATATAAACTCTTAAAAATACATCTCAATAAAAATATTATTATACTTCAATCTATAAAATGATATTTAAACTTTGAAACACTAAATTTAATTGATTAATTAAAAATAGAAAATATCAAATATAATAAAACCACAAATGTGTTGCTAAAACTAATTATAATATAATAAGAAATGTAGAAATGATCCCTATTTCCTTATTTGCATCTACTAACAAATACTTCAAGAGATGTTGATTACTTATTAAATGGGTGTCTCTCAATCATTAACCAGTACTAATACTTGTGTTAAGTGAGCATCGTTTCCTTACAAAGTCCCTTCTTCCCAACCTTTGAAATTATTTCCCAATACTCAGAAGGAAAAATATGATCCCATGAACTCACAATCCAAACTATATATAAAAGCCTCCTGAGAATAATTTTAAAATAGTTCTTTAAATATAAAATCCAACAATCTGATTTGAAATTTTTTAATCAGACAATACTAGAAATAGCTTAGAATGCCCTAAGAATATCATCAAATGTAAGCACATGACGTTCTGTAGTTTTTAACACTAAAACCTGATGCCATTTCTTAGGGTAGGAATAGCTCTTAGTGGCACAGTTTTTTGCAGAGTAATGCCAAATGTCTCAGACATATCAATACTTGCTTCATTGTCCTTGGGAATGGACCAACTGAAGGCTTGCAACAATGATCCCACCACCAAATGAACCATTTTCTGTGCCAATGGAATCCCAATGCATATCCTTCTTCCTGCTCCAAATGGTAGCAGTTCAAAATCCTGGCCTTTGTAGTCAATGTTAGATTCCGAAAACCTCTCTGGATTAAAACTTAAAGGATCTTTCCACACACTAGGATCTCTCCCAATGCCCCATATATTCACAAACACTTGGGTATTCTCTGGAACAAGGTACCCACCAATCTCACAAGACTTATCGGCTCTTCTAGGAAGGTTCAATGGGGCTGCAGGGTGTAATCGGAACACTTCTTTCACTACAGCTTGGAGATATGGAAGATTTGCTATGTCTGCCTCCTCCATTCTTCTCTCCACACCCACAACATCATCCAGCTCTGCTTGGACTTTTCTCATCACTGTTGGCTTTCTCAGAAGCTCTGCCATTGCCCATTCAATTGTTGCTGAAGTTGTGTCGGTCCCTGCAATAAACATGTCCTGCCAAAACAAAAATTTACCCGGTGTTATTGATAGTGGCATTACTTCGAATAATGAATTTGATTTGAGTTCTATGAAAGTTCCAAGCTAATATTTTTTTGAGGGGAGTGAGAAGCAGTGTTGAAACACTGTGCCATATAAAACTTAATTGATGGTCATGAGTAGACTACCCTGCAATACATTGCTCAAACTACTGATTAGCGGTTGCATTAAGACGGCTAAATTGGATTAATAGAAACGAAGAAGCCAATTCTATCCATAGATTCTCTTAACTTATTATACTAAACTTCATAATCAATCTCAGTATCATCTATAATTATTTATGAACATTACTGGACCTGTCATAAGAGTAGAAGGTTAAAAGCCAGTGTCTAAGAAGCATTTAGTAGAACTAAAAATTATGAAAGATAAGGCATATATTTGAAAAAACCTTTACCAGAGTAAAGCATCCAGATCCAATTAATCTGGCAGCTCATATAAGCTCATATCACCCAATAGTTGAAATGACTCAAATCTAAATATGAAAAAAAAATCATTGTTGTCTTGTGTACTGTGTATGGTATAGACTTTGCAACAAAGAGAAATTTGGCAATTGAAAAAAGAGGGTGATGCTTACTTTCCATTACTCCTAGAAATTGACGAACAAACGATTTAAAGGTGAAGACTGATTTCCACTTTCCTGGCAGTTCTAATTGTTCAGCTATTTTTAGGAAGTGGCTTCCAGAAAATATATGTTTTTTTGATGTGTCTGACCTCTTGGAGAAGAGGGAAATGTAGCCATTGGACAATTAATAAGAAATTTTGTAATTTTAGAGCAGGGCTTTTCTTCTTAGTAGAGGAGGTGGCTGAGAGGGGGTGAGGTTGGTCTATGCGAGAAATTGCACGTATGAGTTCAACCCAGGAATAATGTTCAATTTTATTGTTGTAAAATTTCTATATGAACGTGCTGGTTTATCTTTTAAGTGCTCACTGGAGCTCTACAGTTTTTCAGTGCAGAACAAAGTAATTTGCATCAGTAGTAATTTGCATCAGACATAAACAAATCAAATAAGCTAAAAGACTTGTATTTGTTGAAGCCTGGAGACTATGGTTGGCTTTCTTATATACGCCTCCTCCCTTGTCAGTGTTAATCAATGGAAGTTCAAGAGGATTCATTAAAAAATTGAGAAGTCTCAGTTGAAGAGACCTCGTCTCTCTTTCTTATGCATCATTGTGGCTTAAGCCTTGGGAAGGGGCTTGAAACATCTTCATTGATTGGGCAGGTTTTCAAATTGATAGGAGGTGTCTTCTGTTTATTCACTCCAATTTGTTGATGATAACCTCTTGGCCGTCAGCCCAAATCTGCAGGAAATTAACAGAATTAAAAGGCTGTTTTTTTATCATGAATCTGCCCTGGGCAACAGATCAATTGATCAAAATCCAAATTGTCTATGGAGCAGAGCCTTTAGAGTAATTTAATCTCGAGAATATATGCTGGTCATGATTATCTATGGAGCAGATTCTTTAGAGTAAAATACTTGGATGGGGATGAACCGGAAAGAATATTGACTACTGAAAATACCCCCTGGCGGTTTATCATTTACAATAGCATTATAAAGATCAGGAATTTAATGCCTTGCTTCCTCAAATGGGATATTTGAAGATGTTTAAGGCTCATTTCTGGACAGATGATTGGCTTGAAAACCAGCCCCTTGATTTCAGGGAAGACCTAAAAGGTCTTCTGTTTTTTCTTTGCAGGATTTTGGGAGTCACTAACTTACTATAGAGAACCGCTGGAATTGGGAGGAAGAAAATGGTACAACTATTAAATGGTGGAAAAGTGTTGTTATTGTACTACTCTAGCTTTGCCAGGCATAGGCTGTCCTTAATTCTCTCTTCCTCAAATTTAGATTAATGGCTACCAAAGGCGACGACCAACTTCTCAGGAGAACACTGTTAAATTAGCCTATTTTTTTCACCGATGAACCTATTCACACTACCCCTCCAATTAAAATGGTGCCTCTCTTCTTCTCTGGAGAACACTGTTAAATTACCCTACTTTTTTTTCACTGATGAACCTATTCATACAACCCCTCCAATTGTGTGGAAGAGGGTGTGGAACGCATATGCCTGGCCAAAAGCTTTTCTTTCCTTTGGTTGGCTCTTTTATGATAAATTTCTTTTAAGGGGAACAATTGAAAAAATGAGGCTGGCCTAAAATCCTCAAATGTATTGCATGTGGTAATGCAGATGAAGCTAGCCCTCACTGCCCCTTTGCCTTCAAGCTATGGGAGAAGCTAATGAAACAAATTCAAACTCTCCTAAGTCATGCCTTCATCTGTTGAATCACTATTGGCTAAATGGAAAACTCCCTCAAAGGAAAGGCTCTCTTTTCTTATAGAATTTGATTCCAGCCATGCTGGTCTGGATCATATAACTTGAAAGGAATGCAAGATATTCAGAGAACTCACTTCCAACGAAGAACTCTTGGGAGGCTGTAAGATCTGCTGTTGACAAAATTCAGTTTAGCACCAAAAGAAACAAAGCCAGTGTTGAGAATAATAAAGATCAGTCTTGGATCAAACCTAACAATGGATTTTGGAAACTCAATTTTGATGTCACCAGCAGGGGTAATCCCTCTCCAGCTGCTTTTCGTTGGATCTCGCGAAATAGTCAAGGCTTTCCCGTTGCCCTCAGAGCAGGCTACATTGGCCAAAATACTAATAATCTTGCTGAAACAGAAGCTATTGTGAGGGTGTATTAGGCTCCGCTTGGCTGTCCCTGATGATGTTTGTGTGGAAGGTGACTCATATCTTATTACTAGTGCTTTGAAGAAAAACTATTATAGATTGGGTATTGGCTATCAAGATAGAGGAAGCATGCAAGGTCCTTTTCAAGAGTCTATTGGTCACCTTCCATCATGTTTAGCACTTGGCCAATAAGTTGGCAGACTGGTTGGTTAACTGGGCCCTCGACAATAGATTTCAAAAGGAGAGAATTTTCTTTGTAGATGAGATCAATCAATGAGTGGAGTTTAGTCAATTGCTAGACTTAAATCAAAATGATGCAAGTTAATCTGCTACTAATCTGTTTGCTTGGTATTTCGGTTAGTTTTATTGTATCTATATATATTCATTTGACTTTAATGCCCTTCGATCTCTAACAGTTTGTGACTTGTTCTTTCAATACTCTGTTCTCTTTGGTTCTTGAAAAACTTTTTCCTCTGCATTTCTGATTAGTGCTAATAGAGTTTTTTATTATAAAAGAAAACAAATAAACAAATAAGCAAATTCAACGTCAGTAATTCATCCACGGAAAATTCACTGCCATGACAAATTCACAAGTAAAATTCACCACCAGCTATTCACCGCTACCGAAAATTAATCGCATTAATATTTTTTAATATATGAAAAATTAATTTTCTATGACGGTGAATTGCTGGTGGGTGAATTTTCCTAGAGCCCATCAGATGATCTACTATTTAGAAATATGGTTCTAGATAATGGGAAAGTTAAAAACAGATAGTCTATCCCTATACGAATGTTAATAATATATTTGTATTTGTAGAAGCCATACCTGTGAGGTAAGTTGAAATTTTCATTCATTTCAATATTTTTGAAGGAATGTGACTTACCATAAACATTCCTTTGATGTTCTCCAGAGTAAGTTGTGTACCATCTTCTTTCAAATCCAACATTACATCCAAAAAATCCTTCACTTCATTGCTGTTGTTCTGTATATCAGCCCTCTGTTCTAGTCGCTCCTCAATAATTCTGTCAAACAGGTTATCAAACCGCTGGGCCAAACTCTTAGTTTTATTATTTAGTCCCTGAAGATCAAACCTCGCCAGAGAAGGAAAAAGGTCAGATAAATTCGGAACCCCTGTTAATTTGAGGACTTCCCATACCATGTCCTTAAACTCTGCAGCTTGTGCAGAGCCTGTCTCAAACACTTTTTTGCTGCAAACCATCTTACCCACAAGGCCAAGAGAAATCATAAAAGCTCTTTCACCAATATTTACAATATTCCCCAGTTTAGAATCCTTCAAGATGTCATCAATAGCCGTATATACCTCATCTCTTCTCAAATGTTGCAAAGCATCCAGCCTTTTGGCACTAAAAATCTCTGTGGTGCAGATTTTTCTAAGCAAGCGCCATCGAGGTCCATAAGGACTCCATACTAGACTTTTGCCTTGGTAGGCAAATGTCCTTGCAGCTGTATTGATTGTCCTGCTGGAGAAGCTCTGGTCATTGTTCTTTAGTACTTCTCTTGCCATGGATGGAGATGACACAACCAGACTCGTCTGTCTGCCCAATTTGATAGTCATGAGAGGCCCATATTTCTGTGCAAGGAGGAAAAGAGATTGGTGGGGCTTGTCCCCAAGCTGAGGGAGGTTCCCAATGAAGGGCCATCCAGGAGGACCTGGTGGCAATGGTAATGACAAACTTCTCTTGCTCTTCTTCTTCAGAAAAATGATCAGTATCAGAAGAACAACTCCTGCAGCTATAGAGTATGTTGATGATGCAACATTGATTGAATCCATCACAAACTAGTAGCAAGAAAGCATTCGCTGAATGTGTGTTCAAATGGGTATGTGAATAAGAAAGCTTTCAATGGACGCAATAAATTTTTGCATCAAGAAGACATTTGCTGAATTTGTGCTCAAATGGGTATGTAAATAAGAAAGCTTTCAAGGAATGCAATGAACTTTTGCACCAAGAAAGCATTCAATGCACAAATGGGTACTTGGTCAGAAACCATCTAATCGGTTGAGTATCTTGGGCAGATATCATCGGTTTGTGGCCAGAGGGTATATAATATCAACTACAATACATGAGGGATGACGTTGGTGAATGCATAGATAAATAGTTTTATTTGGGATTCCCACACCAACGAGACCTTCCCTGAATCGTGGCATCTTCCTAACCTTACTCCCGCCGACTTTCTTGTGGTGTAGTTGAGACACCCGAATTTCAACAATTGAGCTGTATGTGCAAAGTGTCATAGCAGTTAGCAGCGTTGAACAATGTACAAGGCGGCTTGAATCTCCATGAACTTCCAACTAATATACAATATTTAAATTCCTTGATCATAAGCTTTATATAACGATGCAAGACTATGAAGCGTATATGATCCAAGTCATATTTGGCAATTGGAACTAGTGTAAGCGCTGAGCAATGATCGGACGGCACGTCATGTCTGATATTCTTGCAATTACCGTTAAACATTTATGCGTAGAATACGTCAGCTGCACCGCTCGATACAAAGTCCTTTGGCCTTACGAATTTCTACTGTTAGCCGCTTTCAACCCCAGCCAACGTGCTTCTGCATTATAGCACCAGCCGCGCGGGTTCGACCTCGGTCCAGGGAACAAATCAAAGAAAACATGCTTCTGCATTATTATGTCATAAGGACACAATTATGACTAAGTTTGACAACATGGAAGTTCAAAACAAAAATTCGTGATCAAATTGCCTAAAATGAATTTGAATTTTTTTTAAATGTAAGAAATAAATCTACAAAATTTCCAAATTTTTAAATATATTAAATTAAAATTATTAAAAAATAAATAATATTCTGTTGAAGTTTAAATATATTATATTATATTAAAAAATATATAATATTATAAGTGTAAAAGGTGCTTCGAGAAGGATATCTCTTGACATATTTTATATAGATTTTTAAAAGATATATATGCTAGTGGCATTCATAGTCCCTACCTTGATCAGATTTCTAATTGTAACCTTAACTGTAACCATATTTATATCCCTAACCCTAATTATAATTGTAGCATTAACCATGATGTTAGCAATAACTACATAACACAATGGATAACACTCCAATATGAATACTTTATTTAATCTTTTGTACAAAATTGATTTTACTAAGAGCTACTTCAATCTTAATTGAGTGAAATAACTCTTTAAAAAAATATAAAACATGAATTAAATCTTAATTTAGTAATTTTTTTAAAGAAACTTTGAAATATGTTAAAATTCATACATTAAAATAAAATTATTAGTAATATAAGATTAGAGAAAAAATAATCATGGTTGTCAAAATACAATGAACAACCCCAAGCGAAAAGAAACTACTTCAATACATCACAATTAGCTTCCCTTCAATGAGTTCTAATTATGAATAATTACAAAACTATCAATGAGTTCTAATTATGAATAATTACAAAACTATAAACTAGTCAAATTGCAACAACAGTCACCTAAATAGTTATCCTACTAAAATTCAACAAATAATCTTGAAATAACCACATAGGTAAAAAGGCTACTAAAAAAATCAAATGTTGTATTTAAATAGGCTTTGGAGATGTTTGGAACATCGAATATCATCTTCATGGACCTACATAAAATTGGGAGTTTAATTTATTCTAACCATGTACTATACTTTCCATAATCCTTGGAACCCTCTTTTAGCAAAGAACATAGAAAAACAAATTGCAACAAGGTGTTAGAGTAAAATTTTAGCATTTCTACTTCTTGATGAATAATATGATTTGAAAACACTAACAAACATATACTAAACAAAATATTTTATCTCATTGTATCAGAAAGCACATTTTTATGAAGACTACTACCCAAAACAACTTATTTCCATACAAACATATATGACAAAAAAAAAGTAGAAAA
>VDFB02291654.1:0-26629 GCA_007258455.2 Sequoia sempervirens
ACCCTAAACCCTCTCCCAAACTCTCCAACTCTCTCCCACTCTCTTCCAATCTCTCCTCCCTCCCTTCCACTCTATCTCCCACTCTCCCACACTCTCCCACACTCTCTCCCACTCTCTACCTCCCACTCTCCCACACTCTCCCACACTCTCTCCCACTCTCTACCACCCTCTCCCCACCCTTCCATATAGGCACATACATGCATACATACATACATACATACATATACATACATATGAACAAACATTCAAAAACTAGCATTTAACTAAAGGAATAAATAACGTGAGTGTGTTATTTGTTGCTAGAAATGTTCCATGGAGAAGGAAAAAGTAAAAACTAATAAATAACGCGAGCACGTTATAACGCGCTCACGTTATAGCACGCTCACGTTATATTTTTCTTTGAGAATCCCTAAGCCTTAGCTTTGGTATTTTCCTTGGAATACCAATCCAAAGGTTTGGAGGGCATTCCCAACGACCAGAGACGTGTTTTTTTCAAATTCTACAATTTTTCATATAATCGGATTCGTGCTCACCGTCAGGATTGCATTTGGTTCAATATCGACAAAATCAAACACATGGGTAATGTTAAGTTCTCTCTTAGCTTTCCAACGATATAATTTTTTTTCACTTTCTAACAATGCTAGGCCTTTCATGCATAATTTATTTTGTTTGTATGTCTTTTTTTATTATCAAAAAGCAGTGTTTGGTTTTTTTTTGGTTATAAATTAAGCGTTCATCAAAATTTCAAATAAACCACATTTTTAGAAACTAGACTCCATTCTACAAATTTTAAAAAATAATTTTAAAAAAAAATCTATTACTTTCCAAAATTTGTAGGGGGAGTACAGCCAAAATTCTGCTTTTTACGAAGTGCCCACTTAGAAAATTAGTAAAAAATCAAATATTCATTAAAAATTATCGAAGGGTATGTGCAGGATCATGATGGGCCAAAAAGTGGCAATATTATGGGTATTTGTAGGGTATGTGGCTGATGACTTTTAACCCAAAATTGATGAAATGAAAAGGGTTTTAGAGGAAATTCTCAGCTTTCCAAAATATAAATTATGCTTTAATTTGAATTTAATAAATAATTATTATTTACTTTCTATTAGAATTACGACTAAAGTCCTTATCGATAAGTTGATTGAAAAACATCTATAACTTTCAAACGGTATCACATTTTTTGAATCCAAAACATGCGTCACATTCTATGCTTCACATACTATAGGATTAAAAAAAGAAAAATAAATTTCATGAAGTTTTGACCAAGTTAAGGTGGTAGACATATGAGTTTTTATATTTTTTAAAAGTTGTAATAAAAAATTCATAATTAATTATTTACTTGGAAAAAAATTACAAAAAAATATGCATCACATCCGGACATGAGTCATCTACTTGTATATAAAATCTTATAAAAAAATATTATCATTTTATTATGGTTAGGGTGGTCAGACAGACACCTACTTCTTATTTTTTCCTTGAAATTTAAGTACTACTGCATTGAAATTTCAAATTTTCACCAAATAGATTTTATTTATTTTTAAATAAACCTAGTAGTTTAGAAACTATATTCAATTTTGTACAGATTCTATTGTTACATATTTTTGAAATAATATAGATAACTTATTCAAATTTTTATGTCAAGTTGCCTAACACTGATTTTTCTGAATTTTTTGCTACTTAAGGGCCTATTTTTTCCATGATGATCCTGCACATACCCAAAAATTGTGCATCAACTAGATGTTGTTAGCTAACGACAGTAACAATTTTAAAAATACTAAAAAAAAGTTCACTGTGCTCAGGTCGTACAAGAGTTGCTATGTTATGTTTTTTTGACAAAAACAACACCAATTTGTGGACATCCCTTTGTTGAACCCCTTAATCTCAACTATTTTAAAAATAAATTAGTAGTTTAGAAAGTAGACTCAGAGCACTTTGACCCTTGTTTTTGTTCCATCTCAAAATTTTGAGTGTAACTATCCTCAATTTCATGTCCAAGGTTAGCATTTCTTGATTTCAAACAAAAAGTGGCCACTTAAGCCCCCTTTTTGGAACCATCTTGGTGCACTTACCCACACATTCATTTAAAAATTCAATAAGTTGGGTTATATATATATATATAAATTATAAATTATAAATTATATATATTATATATATAAATTATAAATTATATATATATATATATATATTATATATGTATAATTAACATTGTAGACATTCTTTTAAAAATTCAATAAGATGTAGAAGAAAATGAATAACCAGTACCATTGTTTGCATTTTCAAAGGATAGGCAAAGGATAGACATATATATATATATATATATCGATTTGTTGAATGGACAAGAGACATAAAATATAAAATGACAAATATATGTATGCTGGCCTGTTGTATGTGCAATGGAAAGTAGAAAAATATAAACAAATACTAGTCTATTGTATTGGACAACGTATATAAACACATTCATTTGCAAAATCAATAAGATGTGTTACATATAACTAACATTTTACACATTCATTTGCAAATTCAATAAGTTGTTTTATATATAACTTTAACATTGTACACATTCATTTACAAATTCAATAATATGCAGAAGAAATTGATTAACCAGTACCATTGTTTGCATTTTGAAAGGATAGGCAAAGGATACAGACATATATATCGATCTGCTCAATGAACAAGAGACAACAGACACAAAATTTGTAAATGAATGTATACTATATATATATATATATATATATAAATTCATATATATATATATATATATAAATTCAAACTTAACGCTTAATTGAAACATTGTACACATTCATTTACAAATTCAATAATATGTAGAAGAAAATGATTAACCAGTACCATTGTTTGCATTTTGAAAGGATAGGCAAATGATACAGACATATATATATCGATATGCTCAATGAACAAGAGATAACAAAAGTTTGAATTTGTAAATGAATGTGTATATTGTACATGTATTCATTTACAAATTCAAACACACAACTTATCAAATTTGTAAATGAATGAGTACAATGTTATATATAAAACATTATACACATTCATTTACAAATTCAATAAGCTGTGTTATATATATAATTAACATTGTACTCATTCTTTTACAAATTCAATAAGATGCAAAAGAAAATGATTAACTAGTACCATTGTTTGCATTTTCAAAGGATAGGCAAAGGATAGACATATATATATCGATTTGCTGAATGAATAAGAGACATAGAATATAAAATGACAAATATATGTATGCTCGCCTGTTGTATGTGCAATGGAAAGTAGGAAAATATATAAAAAAATGCTATTATGTTGTATTGGACAACTTCTATAAACACATTCATTTGCATAATCAATAAGTTGTGTTACATATAACTAGCATTGTGCACATTCATTTGCAAATTCAATAGTTGATTTATATATAACATTGTACACATTCATTTACAAATTCAATAATATGCAGAAGAAAATGATTAACTAGTACCATTGTTTGCATTTTGAAAGGTTAGGCAAAGGATACATAAAATGAAAGAAGCTGTGTTGTATTCAATAGCAATATTCCAAGGGTTTCATAATAATAATTCCTCACTTGCAGGAATACAGAAGTGCGTTTTCAAATAGATGTGGAATATTCCAGGCAAGGGTTTCATGAGATTAATTCCTTAAGCACACAAATTTGGAAAAAACCAAGGGTTTTCACAAATATGTTGTATGTTAAATGGGTTTGCCGATTTATGCCCATAGTGACATGGGTTTTTTATAAAAAGGTCGAAGTAGACCAAAAAAATTATTTTGCAGAGATGTGGTCAAACCCATGAAATTCCTCATCATTTATGGAGACAAAATTATGAGACAATAGACTTTACTAGGTCGTATTTAATCAGTTAACCCCAAAAAAACCTGTATCTGGAAAAAACAAAGCAAGGGTTTCACAAAAATGTTGTATACTAAATGGGCTTGCTGATTTATGCCCATATTCACATGGGTTTTTCATAAAAAGGTCGATGCAGACCAAATAGTCATTTTTTGCAGACATGTGGTCAAACCCACTAAATTCGTCTATTATTTCTGCAAACAAAATCATGATACAATCGATTATACGAGGCTGTGAGCACACGGTAAAATGAGTAGAGAAAATCATTTAACCCCAAAAAAACCCGTGTGTAAAACACTAGCACCATGACCCAACAAAAACAAACAACACATGGCGAAAAGGCATGTAAGAGGAATGATTTATTTCATAAACAACAATAATAATTTTTCAATCATCGAATAAACCTTTCATGAGTCATGAAAGATGTAGAAGAAAATTATTAACCAGTACCATTGTTTGCATTTTTCAAAAGAGAATGATGTTTGTTGTTACCTCAAGGCGTGCGCACCAGCAGGAGTCGTGGAAAGCCATTGTCGCTTGCATTTGCCTCCATCGCCGAGAACACTCCAAAGTGGGCGCACGGTAAAATGAGGGAAAAAATAGGGATACCCACAAAAAAGACATTAGTCATATGCATTAATCGAACCCCAAATGAAGTTTAATTGGGGTGTAATGTGTTTGGTGTCCGGTGCTAATGTTAGAAGATTAATATGTAGGAGTGATTTTTAATGGGCGCGAAAATGATTTTATAAGGTGCTAACGTGAATTCGACCCATTGACTTTTGAGCGGATTTGAATGATATAATAGTTTTAATTAGATGTTAATATTGACACATTTAGGTGTTTTTAAAAAAAAACTTTGGTGGTTATAGGTGGCAGATGTGGCGGCGAACAGACGACACCTCTAAAAGGTGTCTTTTTGACCTCCATGCACTTATCCAACACTCCCGCACTCGATCGAATTGCCTAGAAGCCAAAACCTTAGTTATAAGCTTTTAACTCATAAGCAAAAAAAGCCCATAATTTTTTTTCAATTCGACGTACGATTTGAATTTTACAATTGTGCAAAGTTAGCCCTGACGAATACTAGGTCCTTTCCCCTATATGACTGGAATCCCAACTTGTTACATATGCCTCACTTTTAACACATGCGTAGGAAAATGGACTAAGAAAAATCTAGAACAACAATATAAAATTATATTTCATGCAACCCACAATACGTGTGAGTCTTGAAGTTGGTACACTGACAGGTTGGAGAGTGTATTGAAAATCTGTTCATATCCAAGAAAAATCTGCTTCAATCTCCATCTAAAATGTTTCTGTGTGTACGGAGGTTTTGGACTTTACAAGTTTCGTTGGTGGTGGTTGGGATTAACTTCCAACAGAGACGTGCAGTTTCCTAGTTCATGTGGTATAATTCCAGTAAAATTGTTGTTTCCCAAATTCAAACTTTCCAAGTATTTGAGCTTTCCAATGACATTTGGAATTGTCCCTATCAAATTCAAAATAAAATAAAATTCAGAACTATTACTAAAAGGAGGGATCGAATCAACTAGCTTGTTGCCTTCAAAAGTAAAAGACTTAAGAGTAGCGCACCTGAGAGATAGTTAGAGCCAAGAACCAAATCAAGCAGAGACGTGCAGTTTCCAGAGAACTGGAATGCTTCCTCTCAGACGATTGAAGGACAAGCGGAGATGTTCCAATTTTACCAGACCACCAAATTCTGCAGGTATGCTCCCAGTCAAGTAGTTGTACGAAAGTCTAGTCCACTGAAGCTGTGAGTAATTGGCAAGAGATTTGGGGATAGAACCCTCTAGTTCATTTCTTTTAAAGTCAAGTATCCTCAACGCTTTCAGCTGGCCAAATTGACATGGAATCCTTACCGTGAAAGAATTGAAAGAGAGATTTAAAGTGCGTAACAAAGGGAGGTCTCCGATGGATGGAGAAATGGTACCGTTGAGTCCCAAGTGAGGGAGAATTATGGCCACCATTCTGTTTTTATGTTTACCGCACCAAACACCGGTCCAGGAGCATACGTTTTCTGAATTGGTAGAAGTCCAGTTGGAAAGCGATCGCATGGGGTCGGCTGTAATGCCATTTTTAAAAGAGAGGAGAGCTTCAACGTCTCTCTTATCATCATACGACCTTTCGCAACAAAAAAGCTTTCTTCCATGTGGGGGTGATGTAAAGCGAAGACATGAGGATAAGAGGAACTCTTGGCATTCTGTATCGTGGTGAATGACAAAGCTAAGCCTAAGCAGAACATTGTGATCTTTACATCTCTGTTCATCTTGAAAACAAACTTCTAACAAGAATGATCGACCTAACAACCTCTGTGATATAGGTGAGTCAGTCTATCAAACAGGGAAAAATTCTCATTCACCATTGAACGATATAGGTAGTATTTAATATTTGCCAAATAGGACCACTTAGACGAAAATTTCAACTGTGAACTCTCTTGATTTAATTTGACTAAAGGGAGAGGACTCAATAGTTGAGCATGTTTCAATAGTTTTGATCGTAGTTGTTTATATATAGTTCAATAGTTGTGATAGTAGTTGTTTATATAATGTTCAAAAGTTGTGACTTGACTACCCATAATTAAATAAAATGCATTCTTTTGATCTAAAAAGCAACCAATCATGTTAGGCCACATCAGCGCTCAACTACCCATGATGTGAATGCACAAGTATTGGTCTCACCTTTTTTTTGGGCCTTTTTGGACACCTTGAGAAAAAACATGCTGATGTGGCATCATATTTGATGATGTGGCCCTAAAATGAAAGTTATAAGCAATGCCAAGCAAGCTGTTGTAAAAAATTAGGAGTGATTTGAAATTTCCACATAGGATAATTAATGGTGTGAAGTTAGGGTGCACAACTATTGGGTCCTCTCCCCTATTGATGATAGATCATGATCTAAAGTGTGCTCAAACCTAAGATGTAATTTACATGTGTGGACTCTCTTTGTGATTTGGCAAATGAAATCTTTGCACTGTCCCAATGGAGGTTGTGTGTTTAAATCAAACAATCAACACACCTCTGAAGAGTTGGTACATATGATTACATTTGGAAATTTCCATATTAAATGACTATGTGTTGTGCAAGCAAATATATTCTCTTCTATTATAGGAGAGAAGGTTCAGTTGTTATACCATTTGTGTTTATTATATTCAATCTTATCATATATTTATATAATATATTTTAAATAAATAATCTACATGTAAATCAAAAATTAATTAAATGTTGGTTAAGATGGATCCATACTTAACACAAGAGAACCTATGAATGTTATCTAAGAAAAACATAAATACATTCATTAACAAGTAAAATAAATAAAATTTTGTCTCAAATAAAATTTCATAACTATCCACTATAAGTGTGTCATTTCTAAAATAAGATGCTCATTTAAACAAGTATTGTTATCATATTGAAAAAATATTGTTCATATGTGCACAACTATTGGGGTAGCAATGTATATGCATTGAAGTATTTCAGATTAATAGTTTGTCCTATCACAAATATAAAATGTGAGCACAACAAATATCTTGTATTTTCTTATGAAATGTGAAGGATTGTCAAAATGTTTTAGTGTTCAACTATTGGTCCTATTTTAAATAATGATGTGTTGTTTTTATAACAACATATAGTTTTTTTGTTCAACTATTGGTCCATTTGTGTTGGATATAAAAGTTCGAGATAACAAAGATTTATGGTTATCGATAGGTATTTGGTCCATTTAGGTTGCATATAAGTTATATTTTAAATAGAAATATGATATTCTACAAGCAACAAATGATATTTTGTGTTCAACTATTAGGGGTATGATGATTAAGTTTGGGTTTAATCTTTAAAAAGTCAAAATTTGGACTTCTAAGTAGATGTACTAATGTGGCAAGTTGTATGATGAGGCACACCTCCAAACCTTAGTTATAGATAGATAAGAGGTTGGTCCACATTTAAAAAAAAAAATGGAAGTCCTACGATATTCCATACAATTTCTATATGCTCACAAAATTAGTCAATAATAATTTTGCATTTTATTTATATTAAAATTGATTCTTGATTATTAAATTAGATCATGTTTAAGAATAATATTTTTAATCATATAATTTTTTTAAAAAAAGTGATAACTATAAAAATTAAATGAAAGATAAGATTGATGTTATTACTACCATGGTTGGAAAAAAAATGAGAGCTAAATTGATTGAGACAACTACTAGAGTTAAAATATTTATGGTTGAGGCACAAAGGATTGGTATTGCCAATAGTTTTTTCTATTTTATTGGAGGATGTGTTGACATTTTTGGATAAGAAAGACGAGTTGGTAGATTTCTCATAGGATCCACATGAAAAATATGTTAATTTTATATGGAACTCTTATTCTTAGTTGATATTAGGGTGAATACAACCCCTAGATCTATTTCTCTTTCTCCATAACATTTAAGGATTGATTTTGATGCTTTTGGTATTGGTGATCTAGTTGTTAGGGGTTCTCGGGATATTAGTGGCCAAGAGAGACACACAAAGGTTCCATTCAAATCTATAGATGATAAGGTTCACTATGTGGTGAATTTGCCTTACAACTTTTCTAAAGGTAGTTATGATCGACTTCCTAGGACTTTTGAGAAAAATAAGGATACTTTCAAAATGGTTTCGAAGAGAAATCTATTATTTTCACAATATTTTAAATTGGCTTTTTTCTTTTGGTTTCATATTCACTCACATTGAACTTAAAAAAAAACTTTATATATTTTTATTTAGCTCTCAAACTTTGTTTATTTTAATATGTATATTATTCTTAAAAAAAAAATATATATATATATAGATCGATAATAGAGATTGAAAGAACTATCATCATGACCATACACTCTACAATCAAACATCTAACAAAATTCAGTTTGAAGGAATGGAAATCTGACTTGATTTGACTTGGTTGTAACTTGGCAGATAAGTTAGCATTGCTTGATAGCGACTGAGGCGGTGTAAGAAGATAAGCCTTTGAAAGAGCATTGGATGGGGAGCGCACAATGACGGTGGGGCTCTCATTGGATAGACACACCATCGGT
Organism: Sequoia sempervirens; assembly: GCA_007258455.2. Taxonomy (NCBI): domain Eukaryota; kingdom Viridiplantae; phylum Streptophyta; class Pinopsida; order Cupressales; family Cupressaceae; genus Sequoia; species Sequoia sempervirens. The sequence continues at coordinate 8,940 of VDFB02291654.1, forward strand.
GGAGAGCAATGACAGTTCAACTTCTGTTTCAAAAGTAAGTTTCGTAAACACCATGCTACTCTCGACCATCGTAGCCGTTCATCTTTGCGAAATGCACACCATAGCATGCTTGAACGTCACAAGAGGGGAACGTAAATGGTCGAATATCAACCATCGGATGGAGTTAACGGAAGGGCTAGAGATATGTTATAATAAAGGAAGCTTCTCTCCTATTTAGAACAATGGAGGGCCGTCTGATTGGGTGGCAGGGTCTATCTAGTCATCAAATTGTACATTTGACTGTATTTATTAATTAATTGAAAATACAAAATGCATTTGTCAAATGTGTAATCTGATGGCTGCATAGACAACAGCCGATTTGGTTGTTTGGAATGTTACAACATCTAATTAAAACATCATATGAGATAAAACTCATGATTATGTGATTTGATCAATAATTAAAGATCAGAGACAATGAATGAATTACAATTGTCTCATTATATAGAAGTCTTAGAAACATCTAAAGACTTCTAAAAATTTATCATGCAACTTCATGCAAATTACAAACTCTAAAATTAGCATATAAATTCTATATTTAGAAATTCTATTTTTATCATCATGCAAGATTATAGTTCTCCTCATACAAAGTAAGAAAAATTACTAATATTCTATCACTCCCTCTTAATTTCAACCACTAATTGCATCAACACCAACTATAACTATGATCTTTAGATCTTCTCTCAACACGGCTGACTTCATTTCTTCTTTCGAATTTTGTGGGCTTCTCTCTTACCATGGTGTGTGATGATTTCCTTTTGAACTACGCTTTACTTGGTAATGACTCCTTCGGGTGTCCATACTTTCTATACTCTAGTAGAGGGCTTCAATTTCTATCAATAAAATACTATGGCCTTTTTTAAGGCTAGGAATTAACTTCCTCACACGACTTCACATCGGTGGCTTAGATTAATTTCTTGCAAACAGTGATCTTCTGATCTGACCTCGAATCAAATGGTTGGCTTTCTCAATTTCTTCTTTTCTTGGATTGCAAACTCTTCTAAGTTCAAACATGCAATCCATTCCACAATCTGACTTCTTGATAGTGATTGCTTCAATCGTTATTACCTGCAGCTTCTTCAAGATTCACGATCTTCTATGCGACTCTTTGATTTTCTCAAAGGACTACAACTCCTTACCTTTGTACTTCACATCACTACACTTGTAGCTTCTTCTTTGTCACGATCTGTTTTTTCTCAGCTGTAGTTTCTCCTTGTTGCACTGGATTCACTTCTTTTGGTTGCGAAAACCTCTTTATCTTCAGCTATGGCTAGATCTAATGATTTCTTCAGTGCTATGATTGGCTCTTCAACCTTCCACGATCTCTTGCTTTAGTAAATTCTTGAATCCAAATAACTTTCTCGAACCAATTCCAATATCAATTGAAAGAATTACAAAACACATAACTTGTTGTAACAAAGAAAACTGTTTTTCAACACATGCAAGATTTTTTATTCAATCTCAAACATCACAAATGTTTGGAATGCTACAACATTCAACTAAAACATCATATTAGATAAAACTCATGATTATGTGATTTGATCAACTAAAACATCATATTAGATAAAACTCATGATTATGTGATTTGATCAATGATCAAAGATGATGAATAAATTACAATTGCCTCATTATATAAAGATCTTAGAATCATCTAAAGACTTCTAAAAACTTATTATGCAACTCCATACAAATTACAAACTCTAAAATTAGCATATAAATCGTATTTCTATCATCATGAGAAATGGAAGAAATTACTAAATATTATAACAGCACAGACTGTGGATATGCTTCTACAGGTGCCCGTCCACCAGTTGAACATGTTTTTATCGAAGGTGGATTCGGATGCAATAAGCTGCCTCCTAGAGAAGACTTTGTCATTAAAAGGTGCATATCAAGATTTTCACATGCATATAACATCAAAATAAACTAGGCAGTATAAAGCAAGATTTGCTTGTTTCTTGGCCAAAGCTTCTGAAATACCCTTACGCTACTCCAAAAGGATTGCGCACAAGGCAAATGTTGCTCAACTACAAATGCAAAAGAGTGGGATATAATACCCAAACGACCGAGGTGCTGCCACTTGCTCACTGATAAAAAACATAATTGCACTCTAATCACATGTTGGTGCTCTGAAGTTAAAAATGATTAAATCATTTCCTAACGATGCATCTCTCTTACAACAGGACCAAATCCCAATCTTGTGGAAAGACACTGATCAGTGATGAGAAAGGGAGCTGCTCCACTCCATCATTTGCCAGCATATCTGCAATCACATTGCCTTCTGTGAGGCAATGGTTGATCCCAAGGTATTCAAAATTGGCTTTGAGAAGAAGAGTTTCCTCAATAATGCTCTTTAATTTGCAATTCTGCAAAGAATTATCTCTCAGACAATTGATAATCCATAAGGAATTATTTGAATTATTTTCTTTCTCCAGATGTTTAAAACTGGAAGCGACCGCCAATTTGATCCCATCAACATTGCCAACACTTCAGCTTCATTGTTTGTGTTGCAGTCAATAAAGAGTGTGGCCTTTCTAACAAAACTGACATCTGCCATTCTAAAAATGATCCTGGCACCCACGGGGCCCAGATTACCTCTGGTAGCATCATCGAAATTCATCTAACATTCTCAGATCTTGGAGGAATCCAATGCACCATTTTGGACCAAGTTTTTATCTTTATAACTGAATATTCAATGGATGCATCTCGTGTTTGTTTGTGTGTCGCTTCACAGATTTTTTTATTGTAATACTCAAATTCTACAATAGATGCAACATTATGTAATTCTTAATAAGAATAACCCCAATTCAAAATTGTCTGAATAGACTGGCCACAAGGAACGGTATGGAAGTACAATTTGTAGCATTGCTCCCTAGCTCGTCCCCTGTATCATAGACAAAGCGAAGGAGAGGTGGAAGCCCTGTGATTGCTAGGATCATTTGGAGTATTTGGTTTGTGCATGCCTTGTCTAGTGGGAAAAATGCTAATATGAACTATGAGCAGATGGTTTTGGTCTTCTTAAAGATGAATGCATAGGCCTCACACTATAGTTGCCATCAATTGGATACAAGAAAATTTTATTCACTTGCAAAAAGGGGCAGGGGGTTATAGGAGGACTCATTCTAAGATAGACATATTTTAAAAAAAAAATATGGTCACTTTTGTTAGATCAATACTAGGATTAAATTGAATGCTAATTAGGGCTAAATGAGGTCTAGAAAACTAAGGTAGGCATGTGACTTCACTAAAAACCTTTGAATTATATAAAGTTGAGAAAGCTAAAATTAGAGCCAAAGCATTAATTCAACAAAATTTAGCCATCATTGTGGGTTCTCTCTTACAAATATATTAAACTATCTTTAATTTTTTTTAAAAATTATTAGTGTGGATTTAAATAAGATGGCATTTTTATTATTTTTTTCTTACAATATTTGTAGTCTAGGTGAGCACATTACTTTGACCAATTTTTTCAAATAATATTTTCAATTATAATATAAAAAAAAATTCATCATGCTTTCATGTATGTCTATAATCTATTTGGAGCCTCTCGGTTTGGCACTAGTAGGGTGAATGTTGTGGAATTTGGTTTAGATTGGGAGGCCCATTTTGGTCTTGAACTCCAACATATTTTTTATTTCAATAAAAATTGAAAATATGTGATAGAGAAGTATATGATTATTAGGAGATAAATTTTGTCTTTGAGTTGAATTTCCATCCTTTGCTAAAGTTAAAATATGAAAACATAGATCCTCTTTTCATTAGTGAAAGAATCAACTTTAAAAGTTAATAAATTTGTATTGGTTAGTTCATAGATTAAGTAGGTAATGCATAAAAGTATAGATAGATGTGTGGAGAAGTATGAAATGCACTAAAAGCACAACTAGATGTGTGGTTAGAAAAACTTGTTAACTCAGATGAATTTATGTGAGTATTTGAATACTCGAATTTTGTTAGGATAGGTGTCAAAAGCAAGAGCCTTATTGTGTCCTAGAACAATAGTTTTATTTTTTGACAATAAGTAGAGGAATTAAATAAATGGGCATGTTCATCTACAAAAATATTGTTCTCTAGCTTTATGGAGGATAATATTGAATGCTAATTAGTAAGAACTAACAAGATTAACAATAAAAAAATTTATTAAAAAGCATTCTTATGTACTTGTAATTTAAACAATGTAGATAGTTCTTCAAGTATTTAATTTAAATAGAAAAATTCTTATATTGAGATGCTATTGTAAAATGAAAAACACAAATATCTAACCCATAATGGTAACAATAATAAACATAGAATAATAAAAATATTAAGTTCATATATTTTTTTATAATGAATTATGCAAATGCTTATGTAGCATTGCACCCTCAACTTTCCAAAACTACCCCAAACTACCTATATGTCAAACTAACTATTTTAACAAGAATAAGAAAAATAAACCACAAAGTCACTAAGATGAATTGAGTACAATACATAAACTTTAGTATTCCAAAACCCTCCTCAAAGTTTACATTACACATGACAAAACATGCCAATCAAAATAATCAAATACACATTATTTAGAAGATTTGAACTTTGAAAAAATGAATTTTAAACTAGGTGGAACTCCATCAAGCTACCTCCTAACCCTCAGAAGAGTGTAGCCATCAACCTAAATTCATGAGTTCTTATATTAACACCTCTCCAAACTCCCAAATCACATATCTCACAGATGATTAGACAACAATCCATGTCAAGCTACATCCATAGTACTCTATAAAGTTATCTCATGAGCCTTAGAAGGACCGTATAATTCCCAAAATCCATAGATTCTCAAATTATTTGGGAAATAATCCATATTGAATTTACATTAGACCCCTTTCTATATTTAAAAATAAAAACTTCACAATATATACATTCTTTAATACTATTAGCATAAAAAAAAAACACTTCTCATACAAAGCACTATCTCTAAGAAAGAAGATGGCTCAAGGTGATTAAAACCCTCTTACTTATGATGCCTCTAGCCCCCAATTAGGCATTTTTTTGGTGTTAACCTCTAGAGGTAGCATAAGAGGTATGTGATGTAGGTGGTAAATCCACCCCATGACAAAACAAAGTCACCAATTAGAAATTTCACCAGTAATAAGGAAATGCGCAGTCTAGGTTGAAGTTGAGAAGAGATCAAAGGAATTGCCTAGAAAGGGAGAAAAATGATGCCATGAGTGGAGAACAATATTTGATAAAGTTTTATGCACACATTATTTAGTAATTTGATACAAATTTAATGTGTGAAAAATATATTTTTTGGAATATTTAATATAGAAATTAAGAATTGGAAGAAAATATAAAAATATTATGTGTGATATTAGTATTTTGAAAGATAAAAGATGAATATTAAAAATAAAAATAAAGATTTGGAAGAAAAATTAAAAAAAAAATGAAAAGAAAAATAGTTCATAAAAATGATGAAATATCAAAACTTGTAAAATAAAATAACCAGTATTACTTGTAGAATTTGTTGAAAAAAAATGAATGTCTAAAGTTTAAAGCATTGTAATGTGATGCTACATGTGATACAAATGATTTGTGCTTATTTTGATAAAGAAAGTAAGGTTGAATATAATATGTTGGAATATACAAATATTATTAGATGTAATAATAAGAAAAAAAGATGTTTTGAGAAGAATGAGTTATGAAGAAAAATGACAAAGAATTAGAGAGCCTATTGAACTAAGAGTGAGGCCAAAAATGAAGGCTTTGGATATGTTAAAGGTAAATAAAATAAAAAATGATGTTGCAAGTAATATAATTAAAAATAAGTCAATACAAGAAGTGCAGTGTTCTCAATATTCTCATTGTCATAAAAAAGAATATAGAAAATAAATGTGTTGGGATCTTCATCATTCTAACATTTATGAATTGAAGAATCATTCTCAAAAGATGTTATAGAATTGAGAGTTGAAAAAAGAATCTATAAAAGATCATATGCAAAGGAACTGTGGATGGATTGATGGATCTAAATGACAAAATGTTGTAGATATGTTTAAAATATTGTATACTATAAATATTCATATGTCAAAAATAGTGGCAAGGTTTGAATGTTTGAGTAAGGTGACATATGTTTTGACTCAAAGAAAATCATTGTCTTGAATAACGTCATAAAAAATAAAAATTAAGAGTAAGTTTATTGGAAAAGTACTTTCAAATTAATGTTTTGTAGATCTGAAGATTAATTGAAAAATAAATTAGTAAAGTAAAATTTTCAAGATATAAGACATAATTTGGGTATTGTGAATACTAAGCATTTGTGGTCAAAATTAAGGGGGTGTTGGTGATTAATTTTTCCTTCACATTATTAATTAATTGAAAAAAATTATAAATGAAATATTATAAAACAAAGAGAAAAACTATTAAGATTCTAGATGAGGATGAACAATTGTAAATTTCTAGAAAGAGGGTGTCTTGAATAAACAAGATAAATATTAAAGAGTTCTAGACTGAGAAGTTTATAGAAAAAAAAATAATTAAATGGATTTTTTTAGAAGTTCCTAGAGATAAGAGAAGGATTAGATGTTTCTAATAATAATTTGGTAGGACCTTTATAAATAGAGACATTTTATACAATTTTTGTATCAATCGATCAAGAAAATGAAGTGAACAATGAATAGTTGAGTGATGTAGCACCCTTAGCAATTTGGACAAAGTTTTGTGTTTAATATGTCATATATAAATATATGTGTTTGACTAATTTCCATCTACCCCTACATTGGATTAAATAATTTATTGTACAACTTTAGCCTCTTTAAGGTTGTGCAATTACTCAATGTTAAAATTCTTTTGGATGAGAAGTTGTTTGCGAGTACTAAATCAATTATACCCTTGCAATTCTCTATAGATGGTGGAATCTTTCTAGTTAGTCAATTATTAGAAACATCTAATTTCTCCAATGTACTCAACCCACCAATGCTTTCAAGAATACCCTTTGAAAGATTATAGTTGTAGACATGTGACAAGTTCAAAAAATTCTTAAGTTCACCAATACCATATGGTATTAGTCCATTTAAATTGTTTTCATATAGATAGAAATGTTCCAAAGTTTTGGGTTGTCTTATGGTCTTTAAAATTGTTCGCAACAAATTCAATAAGTATATTTTGAACAATTACTTAATTGATGGTGTGAACATAATTATTAAGTTACCTTTAATATTAATATATCAAAATAAATATATGAGAGTGGCACACCTATGAAATAGTTAAAGCCAAGTTCTAATACAAGAAAAGATATGTAATTTCTATAATTCCCAATTAAATTGTCCCTAATAATAATTAGAGTAACATGGTAGAGTTAAGGTACAAGTGAATGAAAGAGGTGGAGTTTCCTAATTCATTGGTATAATTCTAGTTAAATTATTATTTCCCAAATTCAAATAATCCAAAGATTTGAGCTATCCAATGACATTTGGAGTTGTCCTTTGCAAATTAAAAAAAATATAATTCAGAACTATTACTAAAAGGAGGGATGGAAGTACTCAGCTTATTGGCAAACAGAACCACTAAGACGGAAATGTGAAATGTGAATTCTCTTGATTTGAGTTGACAATTGATATGAAATCGTAATCCAAATGTGTGCTAAAAGCTTGGACGTAATTTACACGCGTCGACCTTAATTATCCATTTCCGCAACCAATTATTAAGGAATCTTAATTAATTTATATTAATTGTATGCATTAACTAATTAACCTAAATTAATATCAAACAAAGATTGTTATTTTCCTTCACAAGTAATAATGTAAAAAATAAAACTGTCCGCATCCGGCAAATAAACAGAACTATCCTGTCATTTGATTGAAAGGATGCACAATACTATCCAGATATGTGCGTGTGGTTAGAAACTTGGCCACTTATCCATTAAGCTCGCCGCAGCCGAATTTCAATGTCGCTATTTTTTACAGAATGTGAAAGAAGCATCTAACTACCTGTCAACCAGGCCTCATTTCAACTAGAAATCTTGTCCGAAACTATGTTATTCGACAAATTTAATAATTTCAATCTATAAATATTTCTGTCTGTATGTGACAAGTCATGGAAATCTCCGGCCAAGAGAAGGAGGAAACATTTGCCACAAAATCTGCAAAATGCAGAAGGCATGGTTCTACAATGAGTACGGACCTCTGGATGTCTTGCAGTTTGGGGATTTCCCTGTGCCAAAGGCAGGGCCTGGTCAGATTTTGGTTAAAGTCCGAGCAGCTGCTCTAAATCCTGTGGATTTCAAGCGGCGAGAGGGTTTGTTCCGGAATAACGACTCCGATTTTCCGGTACGTTCTCTAACTTCTAGGGTTTGGATAGTATGAAAATGTGCTGTAACAGGCTCGATACTATTTTTTTAGAGTAAAATCTTTACAAAAAATGTTGTGGTTTAACAGGCTGTGCCGGGCTGCGATATGTGTGGAGTTGTTGAGGAAGTGGGCGAGGGTGTGACCAAGGTTAAGAAGGGCGACGAGGTTTACAGTGACATTCAGTATTTCACATCCGTGAAGCCCAAGGAGTGCGGTACTCTCGCTCAGTACACAGTTGTGGAAGAAGATCTCGCCGCGCACAAGCCAAAAAACTTGTCTTTTGAGGAAGCTGCCAGTTTGCCGCTCGCTCTTTTAACTGCGCAGCAGGCCTTCGACGACACCAATTTTCAGAAGGGCCAGAGCATATTTATAGTAGGAGGAGCAGGCGGCGTGGGCAGCCTCGCCATCCAGCTGGCAAAACATGTTTACGGAGCTTCCAGAATTGTTTCGACCTGCAGCACGGGGAAAATGGATTTTGTGAAAAGCCTGGGGGCAGATCTGGTGGTGGATTATACCAAGCAGAGCTACGACCAAGTGGATGAGAAATTCGATTTTGTTTTCGATACCATAGGTGTGTGTTTTCGTTTTTCTCGTCACCGTTTTCTTGTTAGTGTGTGCCAAAGTATTTTGATCAGGAGTTCTAAATTTTAATTTGCAGGTGAATCGATGAAATCTTATGTGGTTGCCAAAGAAGACGCTCCAATCATAGATATAGCGGCGTTCTACGATCATCATCCGAGGGCTGAATATCTTTCTCTGGTGCCCTCAGCCAGCAATCTGGAGAGGCTTCGCGAGTACATAGAGAGTGGAAAGCTCAAGGCAGTGATCGATCCAAAGAGCCCCTATGCCTTTTCTGAGGTTTTGGCAGCTTTCAAGCATCAGGAAAGCTGCCGAGCAAGAGGGAAGATTGTTATTTCACCCATTGAGTGATCGAGACTTTCATATATCCTATGAACAACACTCCACTGTAAATTTCCAGGAGTGTATATAAATATATAATCTGTTCCAAGATTTAGGGAAGATGGGGGGCTATTAGTTAGGCAGGGTTTTATAGTTGGGAGGGAGGTAGGTGGTGTGAAAGTTTGACGTTGCAACAACTTTGTTTTATATCATGTTAATAATTATTTTATATATAAATTAACGCATGAGTACATATTTGTTAGAAAATAATTTTTAGTAAACATATACGATTTTATTAATATTGTTAAATTTTGTGAGAAACAATATACATTGTAAGATTTAATGTTCATAGGTTAGCTATAAAATCATATTGAAACTGCTATATGTATATGTAATAAATTAATATAGATATTTTAAATAAATTTATTTTAAAAACATAAAAAATATAAATGATTTTATTTATTTAAGATTTATTTTATTTTACTTTAAAACCATTTTATTTATTATGGAGTTATTTCATTTTTACTATAAAAGTATATTATTTTTTCTTTATTTTTAAAGTTTTAGTCTCTTTTGAATATATGTTGGTATGTTTTGGTTTTTATGTGCATGATTATGACGATGTTCTTTGTCTTGTTGTCACTGGAGAACGCCTCTTGACATAATGAAGCATAATGAGAAAAAGTAAATTACAAATATATAGACCTCTTGGATGCATGAATCAAGAAAATGACAAAGCCAAGAGGTAAGAGCTTAACTCCTAAACACTCCCAATTAAGAGATTAGTTAATCTAGTTTAATTAAGACAAAGTTGGCCTTGATTAAATAGAGGTAGAGCCTAATTATCACCAATCAATTATTAATGATGCAATGGTGGCACTAGTGTACCTCAAATCAAAGTGAACATGTCATTATTAGCCACATACCTGTAAGAATAATTAAATATTTATCATACAAAATAAACTTAGTAACTAGGTGCAATATTACACTTAAGATGAAGACTATCCTAGGTGAAATGAATTATTTATAACAACACACCTCCTTAAGTGTAATGGGGAGGAAATAGAAATGGGTCCCAATAATAAGGCCACTTTGTTAGGTGCTCATATACAATGGCACCCCTAAAAGAGAGGGAAATATCAAGAAGGATACTAGGTAGCCCCTTGATTTGATGCCTCCTACACCAATTAATAAAGATTGATGTTGTAGGTTAATGAAGATCCATGCTCATTGAATACAATTCCTTCCATTTAGATGAAATAATCCCAATGGTGTAAATATAATGTTCAGCCTATCCACATGAAGAATAATGACATAAGAACACATAAGATTAGGAACTCTTATGTTGATGGTGTGTGTTTCCAATCTATGATTAGCTATTTTAGTTACAACTATAGATAATCAAATCTCAAGAGTATGTGGAGGATGAGATGGAAAAAGTAGCAACTATGGTGAAGATGCATTTAGTTGAACAATGATATTAATGAGGAAAGTTAAGTCCTCAAGAATGTCCTTTAGATTTGAAAGATGAGACTTAAAAAATTGAACAAAAATCATTCGAGTAACTATCCCAAATAATTATATTTGGAAAACATGAAGGATCATATTGAGAAGAAACAATGAAAGCCTTTGGAGAGGAAAATTGAAACTTTCTAGAATCAATATGAGGTGGCAAGATCTCAAGGCATATCTTAAGAACTCCAATTTGTGCTAGTTTTTTCATGATTGTATAACTCATCACAAAAACTAATAACATGTGTGTTGTGAGAATGTACATCTATAGGAATATAATTAGGTGAAAAATGTGAGAAGGAATAAAACCTTAAATTATGTTTATCCATCCTCACTTCAATAATGTATTTACTCTGTAGTTTTTGAAGCATTAAAGAATCAAGATAAAACTGAACACACTTGCCTATCCAATTGCAAGTGATTTTATAAATGAATAAGAGAATAGTTGAAAATTAAGGTACACAAAGAACATAATGAAAAGATCCTTCACCCATGTCAATAAACCCTCTCCCATAGACATCCATTGAAGATTTTTCTATTTGTCAATATTTTTTTCTAAAAACATAGTTGTAGCATGAAAAATATATCTAATACTATATCCATGTGGTGGGAAGCTCTAGAATTGAGAATCCAAGTTCCTATAGTATGATCTACAACTGCAACAAGTATATTTCCCTTTCCCTTATCATATGTAGTAGGAGATGTAAAAAGAATGATGAAAAATGAGTATAGAATGGAGATGTGATTCTTCTTAAGAAGTTTTTTAACTAATCAATCTACTTCTTCATGTACTTATATTTTTATATCTTGAATTATTATAATAACCAAGCTTATCCCTATATGGTATTTATGAGTCATAATTAGAGGCATGGGCCTTATGTTCAACTCTAGAGTTTGAGGAAAAATTAAATTTCCCATACATGTTACTCTTATCAATGCTTATTTGATTTGTTAGTAATGTATGTGATTTAGAAGATCTTATAGTGCCTATTTATGTTACTTTATCTTCCTCCTTGGATAGTACATTTGTAAATACATGTTCAAATTTGGGAATTTAAAACTCAATTCCTAAAGTAAACTTAGTAGCATAAAATGTAGAAATGATCAATAAATAATCAAATCCAAGTTTTTAGAGCACACTCGATATTAGTTAAGTTTTAGAAAAAAGTCCTTCAACTATGTTCTTAATGACTTAACATTTCAAATAAAATCTTGTACTTCTTCAAAGTTCTTTCCGGTTAAAAATTATTCACAATAAATTTTTTGTTGATGACCCCTTAGTTCATTATTTTAGAAAATAAAGGTTCTAAGTTATCTCGTATTTCCTTAGGTATGCCTAAGTCTTGTATATGAAAGAGGAGATCTTTTGACACTACTCGACATAAAAATCCAAAAGATTAATCATATTTGTTAAGCTGGATTTAATTATATCCACTTCCCCCTTAGGTTCTGGAAGTGTAAGAATGAGGAAAACAATCTAAAATGCATCTACACTTCTAAATAAGACATTGTATCTAAGATTCAAGGAATTTAAGCTAATTTAAACTAAAAATCTTCAGAAATTTGTCCTATTGCTCTCTAACTTTAAAGATTTCTCTAATCTACTTTGCTCTCAGATTTTAATAAGCTGATAGATTGTTGAAATGACACTTAAAGAATGAGAATTAAACTATTATGATTCCTAAATGCAACTAAGATGATTCTACAGCAAAACTTATGAGAAAGAAAGTACTGTAAATAGCCATGATTGATGAATTAAAATGCTTGATAAATGCTGGATGAATGCTTCTATTTGCTTGATTGCTTGAATGCTTGAATGCTTGAATGCTTGGAAAACCTGCAGAGTAAGATTGCACAAGTTAGGATCCTTTTCCTATAGCCAACAACCTGTATTTATAGCTTTCACGACACTCATTTGTGAAGGGATAACACAACAGAGGTTGAGATTCAATCTAGAGAATTGAATGGTATGAGATGAGAAGGTGGAGCTGATCATGGAGGATTGTTTCTCCCCATGAAAACACCAGGCAAGATGAGAGGAAAGAAGATTGAGAGGATTTCCTGCAGGTTTGTCCCCGAAGCTCTTCCCGTGAATGACAGTTGAATTAATTAGATTTTAAAAATCTAATTTTATTGGTGACTGAATAGAGGTAAATGATTTTTGCATTTATTTAAATATTTTTGATTTATTTAAATTTAGCAAAAGAGGATTAAATAATTTAATAAATCAAACTATAGAAGTTGTTTATTAAATTAAAATAAAAGGAATATGATAATTAAATAAAAGATTCTAGGATATCTTTATTTAATTAAGAAGAAATGTCATAAGGTAATTAAATAACACAAATTATTGAAGCTGTGTATTTAATTTAAGATAGAATTAATAGATAAAGTATAGAAGAAATAATAATGATAATTAAATAAAACAAAGTATTTAATTTTGTTTATTTAATTAAGAGAGAAATATGATAAAATAGAAGAATTAATAATGAACTTAATATAAATAAATATTTCTATTTATTTACTAAGTAGATGAATTTAAGATTAATTAATCAAATAAGTCATATTTAATTAATTAAATTCTCCAGACCATTTTTAGGTGTTTACATTTTGCCCCTCTTTGAAGTGATGTGTTTATGCATTTGCTTCAAAAGAGAATGATTTTGCTTTAGCTGCCAGTATTGACGAAAAGTTTGAAATATGCTCCATACTTGCCCCAGATATTGAATTTTGAAATGATAATGTTATATGCCCCCACGGGAGATAAATTGATGAATTTTGAATTTTTTAATTTTATATTGATTTATTAATTTATTATTTTATTGAACAAGCAATAGTAGAAACAATTTATCGATAAAATTATGCAAAAAGTTACCTTGATAAAATAATAATTATTTTTGGGAATTAAGTAGATCACGAAAGGTTCACAAAGAACCTGTAAAAGTTAAAGAGGTCATTTTCAAAAGTCATTTGTGCATTTGACTTTTAGAAACTTGTGATAGAGACCTTTGGGGTGGGGAGGCGTGAGGATGCGATCCTACCCATGCCCACCCATTTCGGCGTCAATGCTTGCGGCGTTTTATTGTCAGGCCAGCTTCGCCGGACCTCCGGTACGTACCCCAAATCCTCCTCGTAATTCATGCTTGTACCTTTTAGTTCATTTTTTTTACATTTTTTTACTGTTTTAGCGCCCAACCAGCGCGAAATAGTGCGTCGGTCATCTGTTTAGGCGCTCAAGAGTTTTAGCGTGTTAGCAAAATTCCATAGTGCGTCACTAGGTTAGTGTAGCGCGTCAAAAACTTAGCGCTTTAGGTAGATTCTGTAGCGCACCATAGGTCTGTTTTAGCGCCCCACCAGAAATAGCTCCCCCGAGCTCTGTTATAGCGCGCCGAGAAGATAGCATAGTGCCCTAGTAGTTTTAGTGCGCCGACCAAATCTTTCAGCGCGACAGCCAAAAACTATAGCGCCTCAAAAATATTAGCGCGCTGTCCACCTATTTTAGCGCGTGAAAAAAATAGATTGATGAAAAATTGTGAATCCTGATTTTTATTTTGTCAATTTGTTGTTCACTTCCATCCTTTTTAGTTTGATCCGACTAAATAAATGGTAAACGATCTCATGATAAGTGAGATCCATTGATTGATAATAATTACCCTCATGATAGGCGAGGAATAATTAAATTTTTTGAAGGAATGAACCTGATTGATAGATGAGGGTTCATTCTTGATAAATTGATTGTTTGATAGGTAAAGCACAATTTTTAGAAATTGATGACCTCATGATATTTGATATTCTAATTGATAACGTATTGATCTGTAAAATATTTTTATGATAACAGGAGCGTTTAGATGTTATCCAGGTGCGAGAGCAGTTCCCCTGGCCTTTTGATATGATACCACAACTTTCATCAGATGAGAGGCAGCATATTACTGATTGTGGTTTGGCATCATTACTGGATATGCCCCATATTAGACTTAATAGGGGTCTACTAATAGCTTTAGCAGAGCGGTGGCATAGTGACCACAACACCTTCCATTTACCTACTGGCGAGATGACTGTGACGCTAGAGGATGTATGGCGTATCCTTCACATTCCTTTTTTTGGGGAGATTGTCGTGCATGATTCAGAGGAGCGGGGTGGGATAAAGTCTATTTGGAGAGTTTTTCAGGATCCTCATATTGCGGGAGTTTGGATCCCATGGGTAGAGATGTATAATTCTTATGCTCCACTTCCTTCAGTTTTGGTAGGCTTTATTAGTGGATTCCTTTGTCCTGATAAGAGGTCAAAGGGTCTATCTCTTGGATGGGGTTGGGTACTAGAGGGTATGGTGGCACACAGGACGAGATATGCTTGGGGCATGTGTATGCTTGCTCAGTTATATCATGATTTACACTGGATCGTGTACCTCGGAGGTAGTAGTTTATCAACAGGAGCTACACTTCTTCAGGTATGGGCATGGGAGCATATTGCTGTCATGCGTCCTGTGCCGATGTTATCGAGACCAGTGATGAGACCCTATGTTTTTCGCTATAGAGGCAGGCCTACCCAACATATGATGGGTAAGCTAAATTATTGGAGACAGATTCTTGATGATGTGGAGACAATGACCTGGCGTCCCTATTTAGATTGTGATGACTGGGATGAGGATGATATCGAGTTGGGATATTTGGCCGACTCGATGTATTTGATCGGGAAGAGCTCCAAGATTTTGGAGCGATTCCTGTTTCACCGCGTCTATAGGCAGTATGGGATTGTTTAGTGTATGCCACAGGGAGTAGCACACTATGGACGATGACAGATAGATGCTAGTGATTGGGGTCCATGCTTGCCTTATGGGGCACTTATTGAGGGTTATCGTGCTCTTCAGCCATCGGCATGGGATATGCGGCGAGACATTGTTGAGGCACCCGTTACTCCCGATTATGGACAGTATTTGGCTCTACACCTTCCTCCTCGTATTACCATTCTAGATGAGCCAGCACCAGCACCAGCACCAGCAGTTGCAGGGGGTGGTCATGGTGGTCAGAGAAGGAGGAGAGAGGAGGATGTAGATGTTGATGTGGAGGGTAGTGATGAGAGTGACAGTGATGAGAGTGATGATGACAGTGATGATGATGGTGGAGATGATGGCGGAGATGAGGGGAGACCGAGCATAGCAGGTACCTCAGAGCCCTCAACGAGTGCGCCTCGTAAGAGGCAGGCCGTTGCTCCCTCGGCCAGGCGTCCGGAGGATTCGACCCTCTGGCCTTGTGATAGCTACTTACAGTGCCGAGATTATTATACAGTGGGCCAGAATGGGGGCAACTAGTAGCCACATAGACATAGATTGCACTCTGGTGGTGCGAGAGAGATGATAGGGCGGAGATGGGCAGCGGCCATTGCTTGCGAATCAACTAGCGGTGTACGACCTGATTTATTGACCAGCATGCGAGGCATATTTATAGCCTTGGCTGCCAAGAAGGCGAGATATTGTCCGGACAAAGTGAGAGATAACCACAGGCTGCACTGCAAAGAAAGAGACTTCTGAAGAAGTATTGTGAATCTAGGACCTTATGGCAAATTATCACGAAACCATAAATGAAGTCTTGAAGATGAGATTCCCTGAGAGCAAATTATCATAAATTATACTGAAATGAAAGTCCAACTATACAGATCCACTGAAGATAAGTATTGAAACCCACGGTGAGAGGTGTGACACAGCCTCTCCCGCGAGATCCGAGAGATCCGAGAGATCCAGGGGTAGCCGGTGGTTGTGGTGATACTGGTGCGGGACCTGCTCCTTCTGGTGCGAGCACTACTTGAGGTCATATGTGTACCTTTTGATGTATTTTACGAGATGTATACAGCCATTTCTTTTTTGATATGATGTTATCTTTATCTGTTTCAGACTTCATTGTATACTTGACACTTGATGAGATATATATGTGCAGCAGGTTTGATTTGATCCATGATGTGTTCTACATGAT
This sequence comes from Sequoia sempervirens, assembly GCA_007258455.2. Taxonomy (NCBI): domain Eukaryota; kingdom Viridiplantae; phylum Streptophyta; class Pinopsida; order Cupressales; family Cupressaceae; genus Sequoia; species Sequoia sempervirens. The sequence goes on from VDFB02291654.1 coordinate 25,663, forward strand.
TTATGTGATGGATGTATTTTAATCTTTATGTTTTATGATGATTTTATTATACAAGATTGGATAGATGCATTGATGATGATGTGATATGATATTGATGATGTGTGTATTTTCTTAATGAAATGCAATGTATAATAGATAAAAGGAGATGTAAATGAATGATGTATGGATGAAATGCAATGTATGATATATATGATGAGATGTAAAAATGCCTTCTATATGCATGGATGAAATGCAATGTATGATATATATGATGAGATGTAAATGAATGATGTATGGATGAAATGCAATATATGATATATATGATGAGATGTAAATGAATGATGTATGGATGAAATGCAATGTATGATATATATGATGAGATGTAAATGAATGATGTATGGATGAAATGCAATGTATGATATATATGATGAGATGTAAAAATGCCTTTTATATGTATGGATGAAATGCAATGTATGATCTATATGATGAGATGTAAAAATGCCTTCTATATGTATGGATGAAATGCAATATATGATATATATGATGAGATGTAAATGAATGATGTATGGATGAAATGCAATGTATGATATATATGATGAGATGTAAAAATGCCTTCTATATGTATGGAATGAATGATGATTTTGCAACTACATGATAATGACAATGTGATGCAATGTAAATGAATGATAAATGTAATGAATGATGAAACATAATGTGTATATGATATCACGAAATGAGATGTTTATTGTGAAATTTATGATGAGGTGAAGAAATGATTTTATATGCATGCCATTATGAAAATTGTATGTGTCAAGTATACTCAATCTTTAATAAGAAAAGATAACATCATTTGCAAATGAATCTTTGTAACTTGTGTAATCAATACTCTGCAAATGTATTATTATGAATGCAATCTATTTTTACCATGCAAACCTATTTTACCAATGCAAACCTAGGTGTCATTTCAACAATCTTTTTATTTTGCTTT
>VDFB02291656.1:0-23229 GCA_007258455.2 Sequoia sempervirens
AAATTTGTATGTGATATACCGATCATTTAGAGAGTCAACGGGGCAATAAATGTAATCAAGTCAACACAATAAGCTGCAAGAATATACAAATGTTTTGCTACAGGATGTCCCCATAAAAGGGTTTCACAGAATTTAAACAGTCACAAAATAACAAAAGTAAAGATATTAAGAGTCCACCATAATATCCAAACTATGAGCGTATTTTAAGCTCATCAGGGGCAGCAAATATATTTGAAGGAATTCACATTTCGTTGCTTTCCCTTGGGATTCATATCCTTAGAGGTTTCTAGGCATTTGGATTTCATCTCAATTTTCTCTTACTAAAGTAAACATTAGGTAAATTTTTCTTTGATTTCTTCAATTTCCACATGATACACTTTATGGGATTAGAAGAAGTTAAAACATTAGACATTTGGGTATGTGTAGGATCATCATTGAAAACACAAGCCCTTAAGTGGCAAAAAATTTAGAAAATTAGAGTTAGGCAACTTGACATAAAAATTTGAATAAGTTATCTAGCTTATTTAAAAAATATGTAAGAATAGAATTTGTAGCAAATTGAATGTAGTTTCTAAACTACTAGGTTTTTTTAAATCTATTTAGTGAAATTTGAAATTTCAATGTAGTAATTACTTAAATTTCAAGGAAAAAAGTAAAGTAAGGTATTAAATGCTTACCACCTAACCACAATGATGATAATATTTTTATAATATTTTTATACATAGTAGATGACTCATGTCGAATTGTGATGCATAATTTTTTGTAATTTTTTTCCAAGTAAATAATTAATTATGAATTTTTGGCTACAACTTTTAAAAATATAAAAACTCATAGGTCGACCATAGCGGTCAAACTTCATGAAATTCAATTTTATTTTTTTAATCCTATAGTATGCAAAGCATAGAATTTGATGCATGTTTTGGATTCCAAAAATGTGATACCATTTGAAAGCTATAGATTTTTTTCAATCAACCTATCAATTAGGACTTTAGTAGTAATTCAAATAGAAAATAAATAATAATTTTTTATTAAATTCAAAGTAAAGCATAATTTATATTGGTGGAAAGTTGAGAATCTATTTTAAAAACCCTTTTGATTTCATCAATTTTGGGTAAAAAAAAATCATCAACCACATACCCTACAAATACCCATCATATCACCACTTTTTGACCCGTCATGATTTTGCACATACCCATGTAGTTTCAAACCTAATCAAGAGGGTTTTTGTGGTAAAGATAATCCATTAAGAAAATATTAAATCAATTGGACCCCACACATGTGCTTGTTATCTTTTGTCCTATGATCTTCCATGCAAACATTGGTCTTTTGGTTTTGAACTACTCTTAGATAAAAACATGTTCTTCACTATCTTGGTCTTGTAAACAAGTTAGTTTTGGGTTTATTTAGGATCCAATAAAACACTATATCCATATAAAAAATTTATCATCTCATCCCACAAACAACTTTAGAGCTTTGGAAACATCATTTTAGACTTGGGTAAATCATCCTTAAACCAAATCAAAATCATTTGTGTAGTTAGGTGTGTGTTGATGAATCCTTCCTCACACACTTAGTTAAATCAACACACCTTTGAATGAGTTCATGCTAAGATAAAATATAAACATCTTAGGGTTTACAAGCTCATTATCCAATCAAAACAATTAAAATAAAATCCCTAAGTCTAGCATTGATCCAAAGTTCCCAAAATTTAGACACCCATATCATTCACCCCTTTCATCGTTCATCTCATCATTGGTCTTGAACACCTTAGAGGCCACTTTTGCAACAAGGTGAAAACACAAGAAGAACATGATATATAAAATTGATCCATACATCATGAGTAAACAAACTCAACCAAACTATCAAAGCCTTATAATTCCAATTGATTTTCAAAAGTCATATTTATACAATCCATACATGGGATCATTAACTCCTATATACCTCAATGGTACAACAAATGTGAGTATGCCCAATCTAGATTTTGGAACACCTTTTCTAATGGTGGATTTAAATCCAAGTCCAAACCTACAAATCTATCAACCAAACATTCAATGCATGAGTCTTCCACAAAACAACATCATCCCACCAAATCCATGCATGCCAAATGTGAATATATCAAGAACAATTTTTCCAAACATGAACATTTTGAATCCACACTTGGTAAACTTTGGGATAGATATGTTTGTGAATCATACAAATGTTTTTCAAAATTCAACAAGGTGTTAATGACTCCATGTTTTGATCCAAATCAAGGTAACACCATGCAAAATCAAGGCAATATGATTCCAAAACACAACAATGTTCAATTCCAACCTATCATGCCAAATCTAAACATCATCCCAAATAAGAACATTGTCGAAAATCAGTTTTTCCATGATCCCATGCAAACACCACAAGTGTACATTCCAAATTTTCATAAACCAAATCAACTATATCAAGGTATTCAAGATCAAATATGGTGAGATAAAATTGCTACACTTACCAAAATAGTTGAGTCATTGAGCAAAGAGACATCTTCACTCCAAAATCAATACACTCTTCCATTGTTTGAACCATGTCATGAAAGTGTTGAGTTGTGTCCACAGCCACATCAAGAACAATATATCCAATGTCAAGAAGTTAGACCACATCAACAAATCCAACTCCCATATCTTTAAGATCAATCACCACATCTCTAAGATCAATCATCACATCTCCAAAATCAACCACCACAAGGTCAATTCAAAGTGAAAATTTCATAAGGGAAAAAAAAAATGCATACCACTTGGGATACCAATCAAATTAGTATTGCAACAATTGGTACAAGAAAATCTCATCAAGCTCCTCATCTATGGGAACTATCAAGAACCCCTAGTTAAACCACTAGGGTATAACGAGGAGCACCATTGTGATTTTCACAAAACAAAGGGACATGCAACACCAAGTTGTATTCATCTCAAAAATATCATCCAAGACCTCATTGATAAAAAAGATAAACACTATTGGGGACAATGATGAAGATTCAACCACTAGTGATAGCATTCACAATCTCTCCACTGCAATTGTTCAAAAAAATGATCAATATATATCCATCGATGGAGATGTTTTTACCTCATCCAATGATCAAAACAACATACATCAAGAGTCACTTTTCAATCATGATTAAAATCCACCAACAATACCCATCAATGATCCAATTCAAGAAATTTCAACATCACTTGACCCTATGGTTGATTATATTCTCAATCTCTCCATAATTGTTGAAAACAATGTTCAAAACCTATCCATCAATGAGAACATTGAAGATGTTTCCACCTCATTCAATTTCCAACTCACCATACATCAAGAGCCACTTTTTCATAATCTATTTCAAGGAGAGTTAAGATTTATTTGATCCTATTGACATAATCCATGACCTATCGACCACTGATCATGTTGAAAATGTCTCTACATCACTTTATGAGTTAGAGGACATATCTCATGAATTTACTCCAAAGCATGATCAAAATCATTCACCAAGGTCTAGCAATGGTCCTTTCCAAGAAATCTTGACCCCCTTTGACCTCACAGTTTTAGATACTGAAGGAATCCTCAACTTGACACTTGGTCCATGTCAACTCAAAGATCAAGAAGATATTGAACTACTTACCATGACTAATGATGATGTCTAAGAACCCTTTGTAAGCAATCCATCCTTTGAAACTGACCCATCTCAAGAACATGATCCAAATTATTTCAAAAAAAATCCCAAAATTAATCAAGATCAAGAATTCATATCTCCAAGGTATTATAATGATCTAATTGACACTCTCCTATCTATACAAGATGTCGCAAATGATGATCATATCCACATAGCACATAATCATCCATCTACCCATAAGGTGCTTTGTTTGGATGGACATCTAGATGATCTTCATTAAGAACAATATTCCTTTACTCTTGCTATTATTACACAAAAAGAACAAGTTATTAATTCTTATATTCAAACAAAGTTGTTAGTAGTATCAAATATATCCAAAATTTAGACTAAGGACATCATGAATAAAGATATCCAACATTATCCACTCAAGGAAACAGGTCAGACAAAACAAGATATTCTTAAGTCACCAGAGCATCAAATTCCAATAACATCATCTACAATGGTCATTTATCAGAGGATGCATTCTAAACAAGAGCTCCCAAAATAGGAAGAATCAAAGCATGAATGTAATACTTCCACAATACTTGGGAAATTGTCTCAAGAAAACATCAACATAGAGAGCATGAAGAGTCCTTATGGTGAAACAAATGTTAATACTACAACTAGCCATGTCATGAATATTCATCCACCCATCACTCCATCCACGAATTGCGACCAACATTAGAAGAAAGATTTGAATCAAAGAACAAAGAACTATATCAAATAAAAAGAAGTTGAGAAGCATAATGGAAAAATCAAATACATATGGATACCAAAAAATAAAAAGAAATATTATCCCTATCTAACTCCATTAGTCAAAAGAACTACGGGGAAAAATAAAAAATGGAAATTTATCCATCAAATATGTCCATAGAAACTAAAGTAGGCTTCCCATGTGACATACAAAGAATATCAAGCAGTTGGTCCTAATTCCATGCACACTTATGTATTCACCCATCATCTCTCATGTTCACAAGTTTGGAGAGTCAAAGGTTCCAAGCTATCAACCAATCCATCTTCTATCCATAAACACACTCCATCCACACCTCCATGCATAATATCCAATTCTCACATTGACCATGTATTGGAAAAAACCCTTCATCATAAGGATTCAGAAGGTAATCTATCACAATTTGCAAAGTTAACTCTAGTATCAACAAAGTTGATCAGGAATCTCAAAAGTTGTATTCAAGTGCATGTGTCTTGGAAAAGCAGCTTCTTCGAGTAGGATATCAATGGCACATTATGACAAAAGAATCTACATGAACACAACAAGGTGATTCAACATTAGCTTAAAATATTTTAGAAAAATAAAAATAAAAAATATATATAAATCCAAAAAATTCAAAAAAAGGATTGAAAACAGTAAAGAAAAAAAAGCGTCCTCTAGTGAAAACCACTATGGTGGCGCTTTAGATAGCTACCATGATGATTGCATCAAGTACAAAAAAAAAAGGTAATATCTTTCACCTGAGTGTTGCTAGTAAAAGTTTTTTGATTGCTCAAGTTGATGAAAGTTGGTTGTGGCATAAGATAATGTGTCATGTAAACTTTGAAAATATTATCAAGATAAGTTCTCCTCAGGCTGTGAGAGATCTTCCTAAGTTGATGAAACCTATTAATTCCATATGAAAGGAATATCAGTTAGGGAAGCAAACTAGAGTTCCATTTCAGAGCAAACAACATTGTTCAAATAAATTGTTGGATCTTGTGCATATTGACTTGTGTGGTCCTTCTAGAGTCAAAAGTTTACAATGATACATATGTTTCATGTTGCTTATTGATGATTATTCTAGAATGATGTGGTTTAATTTCTTAAGGGAGAAATTTGAAGCTCTAGAGAAGTTCAAGATTTTTAAGGGTATGGTTGAGATAGAGACAAATATGAAGATTAAATGTCTGAGGTCAGATAGAGGCAGTGAACTCACTTTTGGTGAGTTTAATTCCTTTTGTGAATAACATGGAATAAAGAGACAATTATCTGCATCGTCGACGCCTTAGTAAAATGGATTTGTGGAAAGGAAGAACAAGACAATTAAAGAAGTTGCAAGAACTATGATGTTGGAAGGAAATGTTCCTCATATCTACTAGAGAGAAGCTATGAGTACTACTATTTACTCTCTCAACCAGGTACAAATCAAAGGTGATACTGGTGAGAACCCTTTTGAGCTATGGTATGGTTATAAGCCTACTATTAGATATTTCAACATATTTGGGAGTAGATGCTATATCAAAAGAGATGAAGATATAGGAAAGTTTGATGCTAGGAGTGATGGAGGAATCTTTCTCAATTATTCTACTAAAAGAAAGGCCTACCACTGCTACAAGAAGAGATTGAGAAAAATGGTTGAATGTGCAAATGTAAAGGTTGATCTAAAACATATGGATATGATTCAGATGATTAGAATGACAATGCAAACAAAGGAAAGAAATTTTAGACTTCAAATCAAGATTAGATCATTTTGCTGAATCAAGAAAATCAAGAAGGAGAAACTAGTGAAAGTGCAAAAGAGATTACAAGAGCCTAAAGTTCAAGAAAATCCTAAGAATCCAAGTTATGTAATATTAAAACATTTAGAAGATAAAATCACAGGTGATAAGAAAAAAGGTGTCCAGAGTAGGAGAATAATTGCAAAAGAATACTATTTGATTTCAAAGGCTGAACCTAATAGTGTGAATGAAGCATGCAAAGATGAACATTGGGTTGAAGCAATGAAAGAAGAACTATAGTAAATTGAGAAGAATGATACATGGATTCTTGTTCCTAGACCTAAAGAAAAAAATGTAATTGGAACTAAATGGGTCTTTAGAAACAAACTAAATGTTCAAGGTGAAGTTGTTAGTGTATAAGAGTGGATTTTCACCCTAGGTGCAATTCCCCTTTTTTCCTTTATACAATTTAGAAAGCCAAAGTTAGAGGCTTAAATTTACTTAAGCCCATTGTTGGTGGTCCACATGGAGCCTATTTTGTCTATCAGTGGAGGCATTTCTATCAAGGACACCCACGTGGTGTGTAGACACCTGTGTAGCACAGTTACTTCCCTGGCAGATTCCTATGACTAAGCCAGTAGAGGCATTACTCTTGCTATTGGCAGTGAAGTTGTAATGCCTCATTCAACCAACTGACTAGAATATGGCCATTTTCTTCCTCATTCCTTCATATTCACTCCTTGAACTTGTTTTCCAACTCTTTAGGAGATCAGGTCTTCATTCTAGCACTCTCACAAAACTCAATTTCACTCACATTCAAGCATTCTAAGCATTCCATTGCAGCAATATCACACTTCATCAACTTGGTAGAGCATTTTTGGGACCACCCCATTCACAATAGAGGCTTGAGTTCCTCTCATTTCTCCCCAAAGAATCCTTGAGTGATCTTGGTGTAGGTGGTAAGCTTCCCTCTCCTCTCTATCATTTGGTGAGTCACGTAGTATTGTTTTGTAGTTCTTTTGCTTTTTATGTATTTATTCTTTATCTTGTTCTTTTGGCCATCTATGGTGGTGGAAACACCTAAATGGGGGTCTGACTGAGGCAGGCCCCTATACAGCCCACCCCCCAAATTTTTCTCTCTTGTTTTGTAGGTGGACACACTTTGTGGAGCTAGCTAGTGAATAGGATCTTCTATGAGATCATCTTCATCACCTTAGATTTTGTATATCTACTTTATCACCTCCATTTGTACGTCTCATATTTCATAATATTATTTTTTTCTCTTAAAAGTTGTTAAGCTAGGTTGTTAGTCATTTTAGACAATCCACCCTTTTCTTTGCTATAATCTGACCATACCGAATGCAACACACTTATGAGACGATCGAACGTTGTGTTGATGTCTAAGGTCTGCACTGATGTCCTCAGTTAGAGAGCTTCCTGAGGTGTAGAGTTGGACTCAAAAAATGACTCACCTAGCCCCACTTTAAGATTCGAGATTGACAAGTGGTTGTAGGATTCTATAATCCTCATCATTCTCATCCTCATACATTAAGCACTACATTTATCTAAGGTAAGTTAGGGAAGCCTATCACATCTTGACCCTCGCTGACCTAGGGTTTTACATGCGGCGGTCCCCCTCTCTTACATTTTTGGTGAACTTGAGGTGAACCAATGTCTATTCATCTGCAGTGTTGAGGCTTCCCTCAGTTGCTTCATGATTGTTGTGTTCTCAAGCATTGTGAAGGTTTATGAGCATCACAACCCAGTCCACAACTTCTGGGAATATCATGAGGAGAATTGAATGAAACCTTCCGATGGATAGAATGAAGGTCTCACTTGGTATCTCTATGAGCCTCTTCTTTGGTCCCACCATTATTTTTGTTGTGCAGGAGTAGGTGTTAAGAACTGAGATGGGATTCACTGATGAAACCAATCACGTCCCCACTCCTCCTGTGTCCCTCATTCCATCATCGATGGATGAGCATGAGGCCATTCAAATCCTAGTTCAATATATGTCTGCCCTTATAAAGGGGTTGGGCGACCTTGAAAATGATTTAGAAAGAAATCTGAATATGGCTAGAGATGCTCAGGTTGTTAGTGAACTAAAACATATGATGGATAAAGATAAAATAGGAGTAGAGCTTATAAGTAGTCTCTTCAGTATCGCAAAAGCGTGTGCCACTCCAAGCAACTCTATTTTTTCACAAGGAGTCATCTTCAAAGAACATGAGGGAGAACTAGGAGTATCAATACCTTCCACCTATGTCTACATGGCCAATGTGGTCCCTTTCATTAGTATCCTTTCCGTCCCTAATCAACCAAAAAACTATCAAGGTGAATAAGGTCTTGTATGGCTCTAGCCTTACCCTTTTTCTCACCTCTAGTGGTTGAGTACTTCGCAGAGTAGGTGGTGGAGGCTTTGGTAATGGTGGTGGATTCGTTAGAGGAGGTGGTGCAGGTGGAGGTGGTTCTGATGGTGGCTCTACTAGTGGTGGTGGCGCTGGTAGTGGCTCTTGTGAAAGTCACACTAGTGGTGGTTTTGGAGGTGGAATTGGCGGTGGCTTTAGAGGAGGTTCCTCTATCCCTTTATCTTCTAATGACCCTATTATAATCACTCTACTTCATAATATGGGTAAGGTGCAGAGTCAATTAACAAGCCTTTCCCAAGCCTCTGCCCAACCTATTTTCTAGCCTTTCTTCTGACATAACCTATTGTCAGTTGCCATATTGAACACTTCCCTCCCTAAAGGAATGGAGATTCCTAAATTTGAGAAGTTTGGTCATAAGGGGGATCTATAGACCGCAATTAAAAGCACAAAGCGTGTACACTTTGAGAAATAAATAGTTCAGCCGAAAAAAAGTTGGGCGGACTAGGTTCGGCCCGAAACCATGTGGTGTATTACGTGGCACATAGGTTTCGGTCGAATAAGTTTCGCCCGAATCCAAAAAAATCAAAATTTTCCTCTTCCCGCTTTAAAACTACCTTCAAAATTGGATTTTTTAATGTGCGGGGTTTCTATAGAAAGGGTTTCGGTAGAAACAGTTTCTATAGAAAGGGTTTCGGCCGAAACCCTTTCTATAGAAACTGTTTCTACTGAAACTGTCTATGTGGCATCCTAGTTGGCAGCCAACTCAGCTTTTTTCAGAATTTTCTGAAACTTTCAACTTTAGCTAAGTATTTCTTTAGTCATAATGATTTTTTTGAAAAAAAAAAAATACCCTTTTGTAGAGCTCGGAGTGGAGAATCCAAATATATAATTTTTTAAATATTTTTATTAGTTTTAATATATTTTATTTTTAAAATAATGCAAGTAGGTTTTCAAAATGAAAAAGGAAGTTGATTACAAATTAAAAACAAGATAGTAAAATTTATTAAAAAAATTTAAATCTTATATGGGGCACAAGAGGAGAGAGTCTTCTTCAAAAGGGTATAATTCTTTTTTTGAAAATGATTTAAAATTTTGAAAATAGTTGACGGCCCATGAAAACTATCAAATTTTGACATGTTTGACTTTAAAACGTTATTACAAGAAAAATATACATCAAAATTTGATTTTTCTTTTTCCATGCACAAGATATTGAAGTTACCTATTTGGAGAAAAAAAAATTAGGGAGAAATGAAGTATTTTTCAATTTTTTTCTTGACGGCCCGTGAAGTCACTCTTTTCTGAAATTTTCAGCATTCCAAAATTTGTCCTTCAATTGATAAAAACATAATGAAAATAATTTTTTTTTAAAATTTTAAAAATTACAACAATAAACTTCATCAAAAGTTCTACATTTCATTAGTTTACACCATTTTTAAATTCAAAACATAAAGACCACTTTTATGTGGTCGAAGTTTAGAATTTTTTTGCTGTTGGCCGATTCCTTTATAAAGTGTGACACCGAGGTTTGTGCTTTTACCCACATGTCTACCTCTAACACCTCTAGATGATTTCTTCCATCACGGCGGCTTTGATGGCTAAACTATTTCCCCAATCTCTCAAGGAACAACACTCGAGTGGTACTATTCCTTGCTTGATAATTCTATTTTATCATTTGACCAACTTCTTAATAAATTCCTTAGACAATTAGAGCAAACATCGGTAGAAGATGACCTTCTTGGATCTCATCTAATGTAAGCAAGGAGACGATGAGAAGATTACTAATTTTATAGCACATTATCAAGTGCTTCTTTCACAAATCTTGTATTAGTTGCCCGATTCTGACATGAAGAAGGTGTTCATAGGGAACTTATAAAGGCCTTGGAAAGATAAGTTCACCCTTATGAAATACCCTTCTTTCATGCATTTGTGTGTAACCTTACGAGAATACCAAAAAATAGTTGCTCAATTAAGGGGATATTCCTCGTTCTCCCGTTCTGAAGGGAAATCCATCATATAAATCTTTGAAAGGGATAAATCCATTGCAAATGTAGTAGTCATTGTGAATGAAAATGGCCTCAAATGCAACAAGAAATTCATGAAGTTGTTTGAATCTTACACTCCCATCTTGCAAAAATTGTTGAAGGATAAGATCATAACTCTACCAGTCCTTAAACCTGTTAAGGAACCCTATCCTAATTGGTATAATGGAAGTTCTTCTTGTTAGTACCATCATGTTAATAGACATGATACCAAACGTTGCATGTGGTTGCATCATGAGATACAAGACCACATCGAGGATGATACCATTCATCTTGATGGGAACAAACAAAACACCAACAAATCAGTGGTGAAAGCTAATAGTGAATTGTAGATATACATGGACCCATTTTGGTCACATTCTTCCAACATGATTATCTATCCCACTGATTTTATTCCTCAACCCAAGGCCTATGTAAACATGGTCATGGTAACTTCTACTATTCCACCCACACCCGATTTTCCAAATATTATATTTACAACACAAGATATACCCTTAAAGAACAAACCTTCACCTCTTTGCATTCTCGCTCATGTCAATGGTAACATTGTGATGGGAGTCTTGATAGACCCCATGAGTTGTGTGAATTTTATTACCAAAGAAACATTTATTATTGAACTCATTGCAAAAGAAAAGTATGAAGAAACAATATCTACCATCCATACCCATGATGTTATAAGTTGTAAACCTTATGGATTGATCACTTTGTCTATACCAGCTGGACCTAGGACTGTTGACACAGTCTTTGATGTCATCCCAAAGTCAAACCTATTCAGAGTGAAGCTAGGAGTTCCTTGGTTGGCTTCCATGAATGGGGTCACATCCATTATTCATAAGTTTTTAAAGTTTTCCCACGAGGGTGACATGCATGTGGTAAATGATATCGGATATTAGCCTTCAATATCTCATGGTGGATATTCACTGGATCACTTTTGGCCGACCCTAGTTGTTCCACTTCCTCTGAGAATGAACCTACTTTACAAGAACTATGTGAATTATAAAACTAGGGGAAAAGGGGAGCACAAGCTGACCCTTCTTGTAATGGAAAAATTGGTCACCTCCTCTTCTCAAGATGAGAAGAAGGAGCCAACACTTACTACTACTCCTTCTCCAATAGAGAAAGAGAATTCCACACTGGCCCCTTCTTCTCCCCACAAAGGTAAAGAGAACACTATACCATCTACTCCCTCTCCCCTAAAGAATGAGGAGAAGCTCATAAGGGCTCCCTCTCCTTCTCATAAAGGTAAAGAGAAAATTCCCTTTTCCCGAACTACCTCATCCTCTCCTCTTTCCTGGGAGTAGTTGATGAGAAAGCTTGACAACTATCCTATAGGTCCCCGATGATTCCTCCTTGGCATAGGCCCAAGATTAGAATCATAGAGCTTAATAATGAATATCCAAGACCATTGTACTACTTATATGATAGAAAGAAAGGTTCTTGCAGAGAATTCAAAACCGCAACCTCCTACTGTTCCTACTCCTAAGGTAGTGAGCAAAAAAAGGCCCACTTCCAAGGCTCTCGAGTCGACTCCTATCACTCCTTAGCTTGCTCCCCCTACTCTTGTAGAGGAACCCGTTCCTCTATCTGAGATGGTCGTAGTGGATGTTCCTATGGTCAAACAAGAACCGCCTGTCACTTTGCAAGCTATGGCTTCTTACTTCAACAGTTGTAGAAACTACCTTGCACGTGAGCACAAGTGTCATCGAAAGGCTCTCTTGAACGAGCAAGCCACCTCACAACAAAAGGAGTTAGGAATGTTTCTCCTTTTTTAGGATCTCCTTTAGTGTCTCCTTCCACCCTTCCTACTACTTCTCTTCAGTCTGATCCACTCCCAGCTTCCGTTGTGAGCATACATGTGCCTAACCCTAAACGGGTATAGGTTTTTATCACTCCTTCGGTAGAGTCACCTTTGATGATATCTGTCTTAGATATTCAAGCCTTCCCAAAGCCCATGGATATGGTTAACACTTTAGTCTTATTTGTTGTGGTTATTTCCCCCCTCCTCTATGCCTTTGGCTTCGTCTGTGGGGAGTTCATTTCTTCAACGATGAAAGAGGTAGAGGCTAGTCCTTCTAGCAATATAGGACATAAGAGGAGTCCACCTCCTTCGCCAGGTGGCCCTGTGATCACTTGTTTTGTCCTTGTGATAGAACCAGTCCCGACTTCCCCTAAGCTTATCACTACTCCTAAATCATTCAGTGAGCCTAGTCGTGAATCTCAGGCACAACCCACACTGTCCATTAAGAACAAGCATGATTCTCTCACAGGATGCATGCTTAATTCCATGGATGAAGACTCAGCCTTGTTGGAAATCTTCACAAAATTGCTAACCTTGAATCCACAAGAGCTTAGTAGAGAGGACCTCAAGGAGCCCTCTTCCTTGGCTCTTGTTGTAGGAGGCATAGATGCCCCTCCTCTTAAAATTCCACCAATACAAGCTCATCCTCCTTCCCCTTATGAGGATCTAGATTGGGAAGTAGATGACCTCTTGGCTATTTAATGTTAGGAGGAGGCCCCTTTTCTTGATCTTGTATGTGTGTGGTTTATGATGCATTCTCGTGTACCCAATGCTATGTGTACCTGGATGACCCTCATCACCCTTGTTAGTGCTAGGATACAAGCATGGTTTTTATGTCTCAAACCTTCTTCTATTTGTACCATCATTCTTCAATGTTTGTGTTTGATTTTCAATAAATTGGGGATGATACAAAGCGTTGAGGGCATTTAGGCTTCCCTTCCATGTTGACCCAATTTTTAATTCTTATTGTCTTCCATCCATTCTTCTTGATCTAGTTGAGGATTGATGATCATTCACCTTACATTGTGGTTACCTATTACTATATAAGCTCAGACAGATCTGGCCTCACTAAACCCGATCCCCTTGTGTCCTCTATTTTGATTTTTCTTTTATTTTTTGCTTTCCCTTTATCTTTATCTCTTCTTGGCTTGAGTTGTCCCTCCTATGTGTGACAATTCTCTTCTTTAGCACTTCAATTTTTAGAAAATGAATTCATTTCCAATAGATCTTTTCTTGAAAGTCTTTACAAAATTTCTTCCTTAGGATTGCATTCTCAACTTGGAACCCTAACGAAACATGTTTCCTTCATCATGGGTTCATAAAGGAAGGACTTGAAGACCTTCCTTTGGAGTGGGAACTGCTTTGACTTCCCCTCACTTGGGGCTGTGACCTTCCTTTCAAATTCCTTGATGAAGTGAACATCTTCTGAAAGGATTCCTTGATGGAAAATCACTCTAAGGTGAATAGTTGCTTTTGAATTGCATGTCCTTGAGTGGACCCCCTTTTCTTCTTCATAGAAAGTTCCCTAGGGACCCTTTCTTCAAAATCCTTTGTAACAAATGGACCTTTTCATGTCTAGCCTAGGGGCAGCCCAACTAGGCTCATTCCATTTTCCCCTTCATGTCTAGCTTAGGGGCAGCCTAATTAGACCTTACCTTTCAGACAACACATCCCTTGAGTGGACCCCTCTCCTTTTGAAGGTTTCCTGAGGGATCCCTTTGAATTTTTTTTGGTCTTCGTGACTGGCCACTTTTAGACATGTTCTATCTATGCATAGACATGTCACCACTTTAGACACACTCTATCTATGGGTAGACATGTTGCTACATTAGACACACTCTATTTTTAGGTAAATGTTTCACCACTTTTGACATTTTCTATCTATGGGTAAACATGTCGCTGCTTTTGACATGTTCTATCTGTGGGTAGGTGTGTTGCTGCTTCCTAACTCTTTGGAGTCTGCTTCCTTGGGGCTTCCTCCATGTGAGACACCTTGGGGGTTGCCTCCTTGTAGGATTGCATGCCTGTAAGATGCTTTGTTCTAAATTCATAGTTCCAGGAAACTATGGAGTCCTTTACATCTCCTACACCTTCGAGTATACTAGACCGAGTACTACTTCCTTGACAGTTCAAGTATACTTTTCTAACAATACTCTCTTATTAATCTACTTTACCAAGCACTCATCAATACTCATGCTCAGTAAAGTGGGGGAAAAATCTATAAGAGAAAATTTGTACCCTAGGTGCAATTCCTCTTTTTACCTTTATACACTTTAGAAAACCAAAGTCTAAGGCTTAAATTTACTTAAGTCCACTAATGGTGGTCCACGTTGAGCCTATTTTTCTTTTCGATTGAGGAATTTCTGCTAGGGATTCCCACACAACATGCAGATGTCTACACGACATGCTTTCGTCCCTAGTAGATTCCTATAGCTAAGCCACCAAAGGTGTTACACTTCCAATTCACAGTGAAGTTGTAATGCCTCCTTTGGCCAACCGACTCAAATATGGCCATTTTCTTCCTCATTCCTTCATATTCACTCCTTGAACTTGCATTCCAACTTTTTAGGAGATCAGGCCTTCATTCTAGCACTCTCACAAAATCCACTTTCACTCACTTCCAGGCATTCCAAGAATTCCATTATAGCAATATCACACTTCATAAACTTGATAGAGCATGTTTAAGACCACACCATTTTCAGTTGTGGCTTGAGTTCCTCTCATTTCTCCCCCAAGCAACCTTTAGTGCTCTTGGAGAAGTTGGTAAGCTTTTCTCTCCTCTCCTATATCATTTGGTGAGTAGCGTAGTATTGTTTTGTAGTGCTTTTTCTTTATTTATGTATTTATTCTTTATCTTGTTATTTTGGCTATCCATGGTGATGGAAACACCTAAACATGGGTCTAACTGAGGCAAGCCCCTATATAGCCTGCCTAACATTTTCTCTCTTGTTATGTGTAGGTGGATGCACTTTGTGGAACTAGATGGTGAATAGGCTCTTCTATGAGATCATCTTCGTCACCTTAGATTTGGTATATCTACTTTATCACCTTCATTACAAGTACCTCTCATATTTTATAATATTTCTTTGTTCTCTTAGAAGTTGTTAAGCTAGGGTGCTAGTAATTTTAGAGAATCCGACCTTGTCTCTACTAAAATGTGACTATATGGACTACAACGCAATTTTGAGATGCCAGCATGCCACATTGTCATTTGAGGTCTATGCTAACATCCTTGGGAAAAGAGCTTCCTGAGGCATAGAGTTGGACTCAAAAACTGACTCACCTAGCCCCACTTTAAGATTCAGGATTGATGAGTGGTTGTAGGATTCTATAATCCTCATCATTCTCATCCTCATACCTTAAACACTACATTTAGCTAAGGTAATTTAGGGCAGCCTCTTGCATCTTGATCCTCTATGACCTAGGGTCTTGCACACACCAGTCCCCCTCTCTTATAGCTACAAACAAAGCAAGACTAATCTGTAAAGGATATTCTTAGATGGAAGGAATTGAATTTGAAGAAAAAAATTCCCCTGTTGCTAGGATTGAAGCTATGAGACTATTTATTGCTTATGCTAATTAAAAAAACTACAAGGTTTATCAAATGGATGTCAAGCCAACATTTCTAAATGGTGAATTGGAAGAAGAGGTGTATGTTGAGCAACTTGATGGATTTCAATCGATTGATCAAGGAGATATCATTTGTCAATTGAATAAAGCATTGTATGGACTTAAGAAAGACCCTAGAGCATGGTATGCTAGATTGGACAAGTATTTTTTGAAGCTTGGATTTAATAAAGGTAATGCTAATAGTAATTTGTACTTCAAGATTGATGTTGATAAAGATTTGATCGTTGAAGTCTTCGTAGGTGATATCATTTTTGGAGGGGATGATGGTTTGTGCATGAAGTTTGGTGATGAGATGAAGAGTGAGTTTGAGATGTATATGATTGAAGAGATAACATTATTTTTGGAATTGCAAATTACTCAGTTAGATAAAGGGATCTTTATATCTCAATCCAAGTATGTGAAAGAATTGTTGAATAAGTTTGGTATGGAAGATTCAAAGTTGGTTGGTATACCCATGGTGCCTAGATGTAAGTTGACACAAGATGATGATTCTCTGATAGAAAATCATACTATATATAGATCAATGATTGGTGGATTGCTTTATTTAACTCAAAATGGACCTGATATCATGAATTTTGCATGCATTGTTGCAAGATTTCAAGCTACTCCTAAGGAATCTCATGTGACAGCTATGAAGAGGATTTTTAGATACTTGAAGGGGATAGTTGATTTTGTTCTATGGTATCCTAAAGATGATTATCATACTTTGAGTGCCTTTGCTGATGCTGATTGGGTAGGAGATGTGAATGATAGAAAAAGTACTAGTAGTGGTGCATTTTTCTTGGGAAATAAGTTGATTTCATGTTTGAGTAAGAAGAAAAATACATTGCTACTGCTAACAATTATACTCAAGTATTGTGGATGAAGTAGATGTTGAAGGATATCAAGTTGTGTATGATGAACCTATTGCTATATTCTATGATAATTCAAGTGCTATTAACATTTCTAATAATTTCGTGTTGCATTCAAAGACCAAGCATATATCTATCAAGTTTCATTTTTTGAGACAGAAAGTGATTGAAATGAAAGTCAGATTGGAGTATTTTCCTACTAAGGAACAAGTTGTAGACATATTTACCAATCCATTTACTAAGGATAATTTTGAGTATCTCAAAGGGAAGTTAGGGGTGATTACCCCTCCTAACTAGAACTAAGATGCATTGACTTGCATTAGTCCATGCATTTCATAGTCATATCTTGATCTGGATTGATGTTGTGGTGGTTGCTACTCATGGGGAGTAGTCAGATGTTCAAATATGTGGTTCAAACCTTGTGTGGAGAAAATAGATCTTTATCATTGATGTTAAAGGGGGGGAAGAGTCATATGAAAAATTGTGAATTATCTGTGGAGAAGAGTCATGTGGGGAGAAGATTCATTTAAAAGATTTGAGGAGAAAAGAGTCAGAACCTAAGGGGTAGTAAGTGCTAAGAGATAGTTGTGTTGATGGTTTTTTTCGCATCATGTGTTGCCATCAATGACAAAGGGGAGATTGTTGGATGTTTTGTTTGTGTTGCTGATATGTGTGGTTGTCATTGATGTCATTGATATGTGGGAGATTATTGGATGTTTTGGTTGTGTTGGATATTTGGGGTTTCTCTAGCTCTTCAATATGCTCAACTATATGTTGAAATCTTGATTTTATGGCAATTTTGATGTCCTTCTGATCAATTGAGAATATAACAAATGAAAAATCACATTACATACTTCCTCCCATAGAAGTAGACCATTTTCTTGATAGTAGCATTCCATAAGTTGGTGGAATATCCACTACTGTGACACTCATGACCAACTCCTTTTTAGGGAATGCAGCTAGTTTATATGGGACTTTATAAATTACCCCATAATAAGGACCTCTCTAGAATCCATAACATAGCACTTTCCATAGGTGCTATCAACCTGCAACCCCATTTCATCCATTATCCTAACTAGGATGACATTAATTGAAGCACTAGAATCTATCATACAATTCCTGAGTAATTTCCCATCAATGATTAAGCTTAAAAAGAAAGGATTGATTAGAATGGGATTTGCAATAATAGTGGTTCCCAAATAAATATCACGATTCTCATTAACTACTACTCTTACCTTAGTATCTTTCTCTTAAATTTTACTTGTTTCAGGTGCATCAACCTCTACTTTGTCTTTGCTACCCCTGACAATGCTACTAATGAAAGCTATCATTTTGTTCTTATGCTCATCAATACTCATCATCTCTAGAAATGGGGCTATGACCTGGACTTAAGAAAAAAATTGAAACATGTCAATGGGAGAATAATTTGGTAACTTAGGAAGTATTATGTCCTAAGGGACTACCTTATCATCTTACTTATCAATATTTTCAATGGTAGGCTTTAAATCCTTGGCCTTCAAATCCTGATGTGCAACTTTAGCAGTAACCTTTGGTTTGCTACATTTCTTTTCTAAGATTCTCATTTCTTTTGCGTCTTTGGGATTAGTCTCTTCCTTCTTGTTTTTTGTATTAATTCCTTTACTCTCTACATTTTTCTCTTTAATGAACATGCCTCCAGGATTGCCTTGGTTTTTGATCACCACCATACTCCTTAGATGAAGATCCCTTCTTGCTTGAGCTCTAACAACCACTGCAATTGTATATCTCTCAATTTCCTCATTTGAAGGTCTTCTCAGAGAAACATTATCTAACTCATGAGTGTAAGCAATGTATTCATCTTCTCTTTATTCATCTAAAATCATTTTCTGATGGTGTAAACCTACTTCGTGTCTTTGCACATCTGCATCATTTTTGTCACCATCATCACTAGAAGAATAATCATCACATTCCAAGTTTGACCTAGTCATGAATATATTTTCCATCTCATTTGGATTATGAGGAGAATCAGACTCCCCTTGATCATATTGAGTTTCTTCCAAGGAACTCACAACTACACATTTTTGTGACACATGAGGTATATCACACTCCAAACCATGGTAAGTCTTCAATAACATTTGTGGTATTTTTATGCAAAGGGTCAGGTGTAGCCTAAAAGTTCTTCTGATTATTTTGATTTCGATTCCCATTATGCTAATTGGTATGATGAGGATAATCTTGAAGCCTTAGGGGCCTATCATTTCTATAGAACTGAAGTTTGTCATTCTTTTCCTTCTTCTGTAACAAATTAGAACTTGATCCAAACTTTCATCTGGAGCTGCATATTTAACTCCTTTCTCATTTTGAAATTTTGAGTTCTTTGAAGACTTAGGTTCATCCCTTCTTCCAACATTACCAAAATCCCTCCTTTTGTTTTTAATTTTTACTATCATCTTATAGGCTTCCCTTAGGGACTATGGATTCTTGTCCTTAAGCAGATAACACATGTTAGAGTCATATGCATTATATTACACAACCAAACATGCTCTTTCATTGGGACTCAGGAATCTAGGGACTTTATACATTTCCTTCTAGAAGCTCACATTAAACTCAATAGCCATCTCATTGTTCCCTTTTGTGATATTATTAAATTCATTCAACCTAAACTATGGATCGGTTTGGTCTCCATATTTATCTCTAAATATTCGAAAGAATGAATCCTTGGAATCAATGCTTGCATCTGGAAAGCTCCTATACCAATCCATTGCATCCTCTGTTAGGGATTCCATAAAGTATTTCATAGCCACATCCTCATCCCACAATTCAAAGTCTTCTACAAAACTTTGAAAATCCTTTAAGTGGAATTCACCACTAAGGGTATTGTTTCTAGTAAACATGGGAACATGTTTCATGGAATTATCTGGGACTGGATTTAGATATCTTGGAATGTTTTCAAAACATAGTTTCCTATACCTATCAATGTGCAACAACCTTCTCCCACTAGGTTCTTCTTCCTCATCTTGGCTATCATAATCCCTTCTTCAATCACTGTTGTTTCTAGGGCTTCTATGTTGGGAATCATGTTAATCATTGAAATGAACTATTCTAGTTTTTTCTTCAACCTGTGAGGAAGAGCTAGAAGGGTTTCCAATAGATGATGTTTTGTCATTGGTATGAGGAATTGCTGAGGGTGTGCAGCCTTGATGGCTCTGGGTCTAAAGGATAGGGTCCTTCAATGTGGACTCCAAGAAACCTAGTTTCCTCTTCATCTCTTAGTTATCAACATGTAACTCCATCTCCTTCATCTTCCTATCTAACTCTTCATTTTCTTTCATTAATTTATCTAGTAATGGAATAGAATCACCTTGCAGTGTATCTTTCCTAGAAGAACCTCCCTCATTTATTTTTACCCCTTCACTTGCTTTTCTCTCTCCCATAGGTTGTTTTCCTTTATCAACATTATGGGATTCACTATTTATATTTTTTGGGGGAGGGTCAATTGGGATAAAAATTTTGTCATATGTATTGGTTTCTGAATTTGTAGCAATCTTATTAGTAGTGGGAACTATAGGGATTTTTCCTACAATCTCATGCACAACTGGATTAGATACTTTGACAGATTTGGCTGCTAACTTGTCTAGTGCCTCCATCTCTTCAACCTTTATTCTCAACATATCCCTCTGCATCATGACATCTCTAATTCTCTTCTCCTTCTCTTCATCCATATTTTTATTTTCCTTGCATTTTGAGGTTCTTTTTATAAGCAATTGCATATCATTTAGAACCTCTTCTTCATCTAGTAAAGTAGAATCTCCATTAGATGCTACTGCAATCTCAACTTGCTAGGGAATAGTATCATGGGAATATTCATCTCCAGTGATTAGGTCAAGAGGAATAGGAGTATATGCATGAGAATTTGGGGTTACATACCCTTGAACTCTAGCACATCTAGTGCTAGCATTGTCTTTTTATATTTTATCCCTTTCTATTCTCTCCTTTTCTCTCCACTTCATGGCTTGCAATCTTGGGTCTGAGGAGTGCTCTTCTATAATAGACTTCATAAGAACTTATCCCCTCTCATTAGAAGTGTTATCACTAGAATCTAATAGATTCCTTTCACATTTTGAACTAGAACTAGAATGAATATCACGTTTAGGGACCAGATGAGGGGTAGACTTATAGTTTTTAGTGTCCTTTTCTTTTATCCATTTCCTGCAAGCATTCTTGTTCTTGGGAAATTCACCCTCTAGCTCCTACTCTAGATGCTTCTTCATGTGGCCTCGTGTTACTCACACTTGCACATAAATTTTCTTCACATCTGTCAACTTTTTGATTTATTTACACTTTTCTTCTTTACTTCTTTAATATCCTTAAACACCAGCTTGCATTGATGCAGAGACTTTAGAGTCACCATGCACATTCCTTGCGACAAATTAGTAACAATTTTTTTATGCTTTATATAAATTTCAATAGATCTTTAGGAATTGAGATAGGTGGCCAACAAACAAGATATAGCACCAACACTTTATCTCCTACACTTCGGGATCTACAAAACCCAAGAGGGTGATCCCACAATGTAAATTATACAATTCTTTTAAAAAACTTATGTATACATTACATAATTAAGAAGATATATTCTCACCAATGACTAATAAGATGAAATAATTCAAGAAATGGACATTTCCTTGAATGAATTATGCATATTAAGCCAAGGGTACAAGACAACATGAACCACAACAAATTAAAGATAGTTTCAAGGATTATTTAAAATAATGTTCCTAAGTCGGATAACCAGAACCATGAAAAATGCTTATAAGGCTTGAGATCAGTGCCATTATCTATGGGCTAGGAGTCTAAGTAAATAGAAATATAAGGTATATCTAATTTTTAACACCCATGATCTAAGTGAAATAACTTTGCAATTCACAAATATGTAACTAGATTCTAAAGACTACTTATCAGGTCCAATCACCCTGCACATGAATTTATGATTTGATCTAAGCATTTTAACCAATTCTTTGAACTAGAGCTAAAACCAAAACATATACCAAAGTATGAAAGTGATGATGGTTAATGAAATGATCTTTGATCAGAGTTTTCAATAATAATTCAAGTACACATCTAAATGGAGAGACTATAGAATCAAAAAAATTCCATTATCATTCAAATATGCTTAGGAACCATACATTTGACAAAATTTACTATCTAGACTCAAAGTAATAGATAATTACTAGACATATTCACTCTGTGTTCTCTATTTTTCACAATTCAATTCTAGAATTAAAAAAAAGATCTATACAAATGGACCTGAATTACCTTTCATAGAATAAGGGAGAGAAAAAAGCTTAAGGAAAACGTACACATGTCGTATTCCAATTAGACTACTACAAAATATATTCCCTAATTCAATTATATTTACATCCTTCAAATTGGAGGGAATACATATGAGACAAAGATTATTTACATTTGTTGCAAAAGGTAGCTTTTCCTTCCAAAAGCAGATGTAAAAAAGGATAATCTTCTATGTTGTAGCACATCCATTTCATTGAACAAGATGAAAAAATGATGAAAAGAAAAAAGTGAATCAACATGCCATAAGCATTCCACATCATCAAAAACTAACATTTACCTGTGAAACATGTATATTACACATTGTAGTTTTTGAGGCCATACCTATACAATACTTGACTAATTATATATGTTTCATGTCTACACTTACAAATCCAATTGACCAAAATATACCCTTCTCCATTCTTCATATTCATCATTAGATGGCCAATTGAAATCAATGATTTCATTCAATTTCTTCTTGTATGGAGAATACTTTATCATAATAGAATTGGATTCTTTGTCAAAATCTTCTAGGAGATTGATGATAAATGTCTACTTTTCCAAAGTTTCATTAAAAATATTGATGTTAGCTTCTTTACAAAATTGACCTACTGGGGAAGCAATAACATCATCCACCTCCCTTTTGCATACTTGCAGTAGATTTGAACTTCATCATTGGTGAGCTAAATATCTGGCAATAGTGAAAAATCTACTAGATCATAATGAGCCTTTAGTTCTCTAGTTTTTTTCTCCAGTGGGGTAGTGTAGCCCTAAAAAAATTTCTCACTAAGTTCACAGATAAATGTACAACTTGGAATCACCTTAGGATATTTGTCCTCATGCAGCTAGTTAGCTCTGACTACCATAAACTTGAATCACTTAGCCCTTGGAATCTAGTTATTTAGGATTGGGATAGCCAACTCCTTATCCCTTTGAGATAACCCTATTGCTCACAAAATCAAGAAATAATTTCCATGAACACCATTTAGTTTGGCTTATATCTTCTTATTCATATGTTTCAAGACAACATGAACAATATTTGAGATGTTTTCATACATTGTGTTTTATGCATGTTCCAACAACTTCTTTTATGTTTCAACTTGTGAAAGGAGTTGTTCTCTTGTAGGTTAATTAGATGAATTGGGAC
>VDFB02291657.1:0-37439 GCA_007258455.2 Sequoia sempervirens
GGCATGAGCAGGGAGATTATCAATGACCAATCTTTGATTTGCTAGAAAGCTTTATCACACTTCTCATCCCACTTGTATGTTATTCCTTTATGTAGAAGATGTGAGAAAGGATGGATTTTATCTGATAGTTACATGATGAACCTTCTAATGGACTACAATCTTCCTTGTAATCCTCTCATTTGCTTCAGTGCTTGTGGTGGTTCCATGTCGAGGATGGCTTTTACCTTTGGTGGATCAATTTCTATCCCTCGTTGTGAGATGATATAGCCAAGAAGTTTCCCCGATGTTACCCCAAAGACACACTTTTTTGGATTTAGCCTTACTTTGTATTCTTCAAGTCTATTAAAGATGGGTCCCAAGACTTCTGTGTGCTCACTCCTTTTCTTTGATTTTTCTAAAATATCATCCACATAATCTTCAACTATTTTGTGGATCATGTGGTGAAAGATGAGGGTCATTGCTCTTTGATAACTGGCTCTTGCATTCTTTAACCCAAATGGCATCACGTTCTAGCAATAGGTTCCCCATGGACAAGTGAATGCAATTTTGTGTTGATCCTCCTTGGTGATCATGATTTGATTATAGCCTAAAAAATAATCCATGAGTGATAGCATTTCATGCCTAGCTATTAAGTCTATGATGAGGTTGATGTTAGGAAGAGTAAAATCATCCTTCGGGCATGCCTTGTTTAAGTTTCTGAAATCTGTGCAGATTTTGATGCCCCCAGTGGGTTGAGACTAGTACCAGGCTTGAAACCCACTTAGGATAATCTACCGATTGGATGAATCCAACGTCAAGAAGATTTTGTAACTTAAGTTTCACCAAGAGTTCTATCTGAGGGTGCATCTTCCTCAATTTTTGTTTTACTGGCTTGGCTTCCACATAGACTAATAAGTGATGCACAACCACTTCTAGATAAAGTCTTGACATATCTATGTATGACCATGCGAAGTTATCTCTTCGCTCTTTCAAGAATGGTGCTAGTTTTTTCTATTCTTCATCCAATAGTGATTCAACGTAGAAAGTGATCTTGGGTGCTTCTTTTCTTCCCACATTGACTGGAGTGGCCTTTTTTGCTAGTACTGCTGACTTCTCTGGATGTATTACACTAAGGGGGAGATTGAATCCCTCATCCTTAGGTGCCTCAGAGAGGTTTTCACCCTCGGATACGTTTTTTATTTTTACTATTTTAGGATCAGAGAGTGCCACAGTGTGGTTTTCACTCAAAGATCTGCATGTTAGTTGCATTTCATAAATTTTGCGATTGAAGGATTCAATTGTCTCCCTATAGTATACTTACGTGTCTGGCTCTATGGAAAACTGCTTTATGGTGTGCCTTGGTAGGTTGTCCTAAGTCCACATGAATTCCAAGATTGGCATCATTTTTGAATAAATCAAAATTCAGGAGTGGTGCCTGGTCGGAATGAGTTACAGCGGGTATACAGGAGCGCTATTTTGAATTGGATGATCATAGAGTGAGAAGGATGTTATGGATATCGCCCAGAGAATTCATTCTCCGATAGGTTAGCAGCATCGAAAGTCGTAAAAGGTCACTTCTCCGATGTAGGTAACTTCAAGAGGAAGCCTCAGCTTGTTTAGCAAGAAGCACGCTTGTAGAAGCCTTGCTAGTAATTTCCAACTACCCCTAGTCAAAGGGTTCTTTTATAGGCATTTTGAGGCGTTGGGTTCTATACTGAAGCCATTATCATTCTATCCTAACTTCTCGTTCTTGTTATAACCTCATCCCTTCATTAGTTGCAAGCCTTTATTGTCATCTTCCATGGGAAGAACTGGAATAGGTCGTTCATCCTGATAGAGGAGTTTAGAGACATCTTCCTCATTGACATCTTCTTGGTTCAAATCTCCCCACTTGGTGAAGGTGGTAGCTGCCATCTTGATTGTCTCAATCCTTTTATTTCTAGATGTGGGTTTTCCATGGGATTGAGGAGAATTTGAAACTCCTACAAGCAAGAGGAAGTGGCTAGCTAGTGGCAAATTTCCCACAATTCATCATCTTGGATTCTTGCTGATGTAATTATACTCCTACACAGCCAGATGTTTTTTTTAAGGGTGGTCTGGCGATGATGGGTCGCTTGATAAATTAGAAGGTGTAGGCCTTCCGTCATTCTTGAGTATTTGGGGTATCTTATAGAGGGCTTGGCCTCAAGAGGGTTCTTGCATTGATAAAGTATTGATTAGAGAACCGAAATATCAGTTAAATGCATGTTGATCAATAAAGCGGAGAAAATAAAACTGCAAAATTATAAAGAAATGTCGCGAACAACACAAAGAATTTAGAGCTGATTTGGAAGCCAATATGGGCTACGTCTACAAAGCGATAGGCATCAATGCGTTTTGTTGCTATCGATTACCGACATATTACAATCTCGCGAATATTAGCAGCTCCCATCACCAACAACGTACCGGCTTTTAGAAGCTTCCAGAATCAGGGTTTTACACCAAAAATCTCCCACTTGGAGATTGATCAAGCTCCACACCAAACAAAAAAGGATCACGATCTCCATGGATGGTAATTTCTCTTCCCTCGAAAGGAAACTTGACACATTGATGGTAGGTTGAAGCTATAGCTTTTAATTCATGGATCCAAGGTCAACCAAGTAGTATGTTGTAGGGAAGATCCAGGTCTAACACTTGACATGTAGTTTCTACGATAAGGGGGCCTAATTGGATGCGTAGTGTGATGATGCCTTGTGATACCCATTCTTGGTCGTCATATGCCCTGATGGTGGTACTCTTTGTCTTCTCAATAGTGTCCTCTGAATAGCCCAAATTTTTGATAATTAAAGGGTGCAAATGTTCAGACCAACACCTCCATCTACTAAGACTATTTTAACCTTGTTCTTATGAATGATAACCTCAAGGTGTAAAGCACGATTATGAGATGGCTACGACGGTAGGTCTTGTTTCAAAGTTTTAGTAACATGTGTGTGTAGTGTTTGTAAATATGAACTTATGATGTACTTTCATTGGTGTCAGCAATCATGTTGAAATGGCCTATCAGAGAGATGTTTCCATCAAAATGCAAGAAGAACTGATTCGTGAAGAGGAGGCGGCGAGCCATGCTGAAATTGAACAGAGGGCAAAGCGAGAAGCAGCTGACAAAGAAAAGCGATCTAAGAAAAAACAGGTTGGTCGTTTGTTAAATGGTTCAACTTTTGAGTTCTCACACATGCTCTAATTTAAAGAATTGATTGTATTTGAAAATTCTCTGTATTACGTTTGTTGATTCTGTTAGTTCTCTATTTAAGAAAAAACCGATGAGTTGCTCTATGTTCCATCCTTGTGTTTTGGTTCTATTTAATGTTCTATGTCTAACAACTGGTTGTATTTGAAGAGTTCCATTTATGTCTTTCTAGATTCTGCTGCTTGCATCTTTTGAGCTTTGCTTTGAATAAATATATTCACAAATAGTCAAAATCCTATAATACAGAATATATGCTTTGAGATGATTCCTCTTGTTTTTAGCTTTTGATTAGACCAGACTGCCTGATGTTTCTAGCTTTTCTAGCTTTTCTCTAACAGTTTGTTTTTGTCTTTTGAAGTGTCTACTTAAATCATTTAAATTATTACCCATATTTATTGACCTCATCTTATTAATTGGGATGCATATAACTTGCAATTTTTTACAAGGCCTCCTCTATCATAACTTGTAACCTATATTCTGGTAAAAAGGTCTTCTGTATGTTTGAGGAACAAATCATTTTTAAATGACTGTTCAACCACGTAAACAGTTCTCTCAGATGCACATTATTGGTGTGTTGGTAGACTGTAATGGCTCTCAGTTAAACTGTAAGGATTTCAGTAAATATATGTTAGACTTGCACTGCAATTAGCTGCTGAACCTGATTTAATGATTTATTAAGTTTTGGCAAGTAACCTCGACTCTGGCTAAAGGAGTCAATATATAAAAGAATCTCTAGTGTTTACAAACACACCACCTGTTAAATGCACCTGATATTTTGCTTACTGGGCTATGCAATACATACTTAAAACATCATCGGCTTTATAATTTATTAGTATGCAAGAGAAAAGGATGAAGAACATAAGAAATCCAAACAAGTGATTGCAAGAACCTTAGAATCTTGTGTATTATGTAGCCTGTAAGGAAGTATACAAAAGAAAACCTACTGCTAGATATATGCTAAATCCTTGAATTTTTTTTTGGAAACCTCAAAAGACAATAAAACCCCTTTGTCAACATACATGTGTTTTTGTGTCTGTTTGTGCATGTTTATTTGTGTCTGTGTCTGAGCATCTGTGCCTGTGTATGTGCCTCTGTTTGACTGTCTGTTCCTGTGTCTGTGCATGCCCGTGTCTATTTTTTGTATCTGTCCGTGTGCAGGCGCATGTACATCCATTTCTGTATGTGTATGCATGTGCATGTCTTTGTCATTGTATATGTTGTGCGTGTGCTTGCATGCATCCATACCCTCAAA
Organism: Sequoia sempervirens; assembly: GCA_007258455.2. Taxonomy (NCBI): domain Eukaryota; kingdom Viridiplantae; phylum Streptophyta; class Pinopsida; order Cupressales; family Cupressaceae; genus Sequoia; species Sequoia sempervirens. The sequence continues at coordinate 4,458 of VDFB02291657.1, forward strand.
TCTTGCTATTCTATCATTTAAGTGGAACCAACCTTGTACGTAACAAAGACAAAATAATAGCATGTCCCTTTTATACATCAAGGTGGTATTCAGTGCTACATAAGCTCACATCCAGACCTCAATTAGTATTGAACATCGTAAGCAAGATCAGTTGGAACATACAATCAGATTGGTTTGTAGGAGGCATAGAAGACTGGAAGTTTGATGGCCTCTTTCATTATATTGATCTTCCATTCTCTGTACTTTTCCACTATCAGATTTATTCCGGAGGGAATTATTTTTTCCCCTTGTTTTTTGAAAATGTGCATTTTCTGATTCCTCTTCTTTTAGGAGATATCCTATCAATTTGGACATGAAATAAATGAAGGAGGTTTCTGGAGGCAAAGTTTTGCTAGGAAACATTGAACAATCCTTTATGCAGTGAATTTGTGATGCATCTTAGACTCTTATGAGGTTTTTTCTGAAGAGAGGGTTTGGTGTGTGATTGTATTAATTGCATTATGTTTTTGTGTTTGTATTTATGGATGCATTGTCTGCCATTTATTGGAATGTTTATATATGCGGGTGAAATGTCTGCCTATGTTTATGTAACCTTCTTTTTTGTATCGATTTTATTAATGGTAACAACAAAAATTCTAATGTCCTATCTACAAGGTGCAAATATGAGCATTGTACTTATCATTAGTCAAGGCTTGAATAAATAAATTAAATAAGTTAGTCAGGTCATGATTAATTTGTCTAGAGCGAACTGCAGGGTGTGTTCTGCAGGCTAGTCTTATGTTGTACAATACTGAATTTCAGTTTTCTTTTCTTAAACAAGTTTCAAGTAATTGTGATAAATTTCAACATGTATAGGTTGAGTATGCTATACTGGATTTTTGATGAGTTCCAATACATCATTTATCAGAAAAAAGTATGGTTGACTTGGATTGCATTACTTGTAACTTTGTGTATCTGAATTGCTTGTCGGATTGCATTTGCTGCTACTGTATATTCTTATTACTGTTTGTTAAAAATATTTGGAAATCTTCTTTTTCATTCTATAAAGTATGTCCAGCCATTACCAGCAATAAATGCTGTTTTTTTTTTTAATAGATGCTTTAGATGTTGATGCATAAGATGCTCCAACATCAAAATATCAGATATTTGAGGATTCTTATACATTGTTTTTATGCAACCAACATTTGTTCTTTGTAAATCTCTGTTTCAACTATACCAGTGTGCCTGTTCTCTAGCAAATTTTGCTGATGTTATAGGTCTACTGTCTTTTTTCCTTTAATTTTAAAAAAATATGTCTTATCTTTCCATGCTAGTAACACCTTAATCAGATTTTCAATCAACTAACGAAGGTAAGGTTATCCCCTGACAATTGGCATTCTATGTGCCTGTTTCTAACTGCATTTTTAATATTACTGTTCAAAAGGCTTTCGTGATAAAAACATTCCCACCCACCTAAACCAAGAAGAATCCTCCAATGATTCTCTTTCGCAGATTGCATCTGGCTGTGTGATCAGCACGCTAAAATTGAACAGGTATGTATATTCAAACATCACCATTTTTTCTTCTTAAGGGCGAGAGTAAACTGCTAAGAGTCAAGACCATTTGTTACCATCATCAATTTCTTTGCCAAAAGGCTTCATTTGTGACCTGATATCCTTGAGTTTGTTAATAGAATTATTAACAAGTTGTTCAGTGCCAGCTTGCTCTGTAAGCATGCTCCTCAAGCTACAGTTGATAATAAAATACTCCCAGATGCTGAGAGCATGAAAAATGCTGGTGAAAATTGTAAGAAGTTGAAAGAACTTAAAGAAATTTCTAACCAAAGAGAGAAATGAAGCCTATTGGTACTCAACAGATGTTTACAGAGCAAGCTAGTACTCAACAATTAAGAGACCACAGATACAACTTATGCATCAAATTTCTGAAACCAGTTGAGCCTGAAAATTAGTGCAATCTAGTTGGCAGAACATACTGGCCAGCTTTATTCATACATACACGAAATAATTAGTAAACTGCATGCAACTCTTTAACATCATCTTCATTAGAATTACTGACAATATTTTCATCCTTCTCAGCTTCCTTTGAGCTTCTTGCCTCCTTGTCATTATATTTTCTAGTAAATAAGTCATTATGTGCCTCAATACATTTTTCAAGGCTTTCTTTTAGGTCCATGCACCCATCCCTGAAATACCCTGCCTCTCAGCAGCTTTAAAACAGATTGTCAAGCACTTAATTTAGGTCATAGAGATAGATACATCTTCCCACTAATTCCTCCTGAGATCTCTGTATCACAATTCTGCCCAATCAGGAGCACTTCATTCCCTCAGATTTGTTATGCTTCCCACTGATCACACTCTCTATTCCCTTCTCTCTGTGCAGTGGCGGACTTGATCTTCCACAAGAGATGCATCAAGCCTTCATTTCTGATCATAGTTCCACGGAGTTTCCTGACAGGGGGATTGGGGGACCAAGGGCCTAAGTTTGGGGACGATGACACGGGGGTGGCATGTTGGTGGTGCAAATACATATAGTAGTTGAAAAATTAGTTATAAAAAGATGTGTAAGGAATAAATATAATGATTACAAATGAAACTTTGGCATACTAGGTAAAGTTTAAATTACTAAAGATTAACAACATGGCAATGGGATTATACTTTCGAAATAACTATGCTGGGTGGAGGTCAAAGCAAACTCCCCTAGTAGGCTGAAGGCAACGCCCCCATGCAATGGAGGAGGTCCCTAGTGGGCTGAGTGCCCCTGTAGCCTAGTAGCTGGAGCCTCCCACTGCACTCCTGAAACACACCCTGTGTTGAACGTCATTTCTGTAATTCTAACACTTATTTTTAAAACACACCCAAGTCCCACTATTCCTCAAAACTTGTAGATTGATTTCTAAAATGAGGCTGCTTTAGTTAGATGCTTATTTATAAAGTTTTTAGGAGTGCTTAGGCCTCTCCAAATGGGCCTAAACCATTAGGTTATAGGGTTTGTGGGCATGCAACTAAAAATAATTTATTTTTTTTAAAAAATATTAATTCTTTTTTGGCTCTGATACCTTGGGGATGCTTTCAAGTCCTGGACTGCCGGAGATTTCGCAGAGTACCCAGGATCGCCTTCAAACTAGGGGTATAAGTGAAAATGTCTCTTCTGAGGGATGTCCTGTGAACATCCCACACTTCCTGAACGTGTGGTGGCGGGATGGTAAAACGCCCGTCTGGGGTATGTCATTTCTACAATTCTATCACGAGTATTTCGCAGCCACGGCAAGCCCTTGGTCATTTTGAAACTTTGTGGATTGATTTAAAATGAGGCTAATGCCTATAAAAAGTTTTTGCAGAGTGCTTAGGGTTTAGTGGAGCCCATAGACCATTAGGGTTAGGGTTTGTGGCATGCAAATCCAAAACACTTTTTAATTTTTTAAAAATATTGAAATTTTTATTTTATTACCATGGGGGACTCTTGGAAGTCCTTGGGACAGATGGGAGACTCCGTAGAGTACCCTAGACATCTCAGAGTCTCCAAACTAGGAGGTGTCTTGGAAACATCTCCTTCTTGAGGGGGATGTCCCAAAAACATCCATGAGACTTGAGTGGTGTTGGCGGGATGGTGGGGGGACGTCCCCTCCAAGTCCCCATATCTTGGAGATGTCCCCATCCCGGAAATGTGGGGATTTTGGGGGAAAGGATGCATCCTTGTGGAACACCGCGTCTAATCAACAACTTGATCATGTCTTATTGGCGATCCCTCCATGTATTGTCTTTGTGTGAAAGCTCAATAGAGCTGTATTGTGCATAAATCAATCATCTTCCTCAACACAATGACCATCTTGATCATTCACCATATTGTACTAATATGGCAAAGGAATTGCCATATTTCACCCAAATGATAATGTATCTCCACAAGAGCAGACTATGAATTGAAAGATAGCCCCAAAACATTCTCCATTGGGGCTCTATTCCCATTGGGACATTTTTAGGACAAGCTGCAGACTGCTTCCTTCTTAAATTGTGCGCATTACTGATTTGATGATTCCTTCCAGCCTTTTTCATTTATTCATATCCATGTGCCATCAGTCCTCATGGATTGATTGAGGATTAGGAAAATGTCTACCAGCTTGGACATAATTGAAGTGCTACTCTTCTCTAATCTCTCTAAATTTCTGGAGGTTAGGAGCCTGTCTGTTGCCTCTTCCTTTGCTATTGTGGCTTGCAATATAGATTGTCTGAATGTCTCTGGAATTGAAGATAACAATCATGGCATAATTTTTCTCAAGTACTGGACCTTTGTCTTTTTAACAATATAAGGAAGTAACAGACTGACAGAAGCGAGTGGAATGAAATTCACGTGGAAAGTTCTAAAACTATAGGAGAGAGATGGTAAACAGAAACCAAGCCCAAATAGATATGAAAGACACCCACGAAAACGGAAGGCTGGAGTAAAAGTTGGAAGCAGAGTTGGACACAAAACCACAGGTTTCAAGCTTGCTAAAACCTGCAACAAATGCCAACAAAAAAAGCACACTATACTCATCCACCATGCTAAATGTTCACCAAGAAAGCCTCAAGGATTGCGAGCAGTCAGCCATAGTGCAACTCTTTGAAGCAATGAATCAAAGTGGGACTTCCATAACATTGAATTTCACCAAAGTGGGACTTCCATAACATATCTTCTTGTACAAGGCTATTCAAACTTCAATTACCACAATCGTCTTTTATTCATTGTGTCAATTAAAAGTTGAGTCTTTTGACCCTTTGTTTTGGTCTATCTTGAAACATTCCACTGATCTGTTTCCTATTCTCACATTATTTATGCTTTTACTAGCAAACCAAGCTTCAGAGGAAACGACCCTTACATTTGAGCTTCTAAGAATAATATATTTTAAAGATAACCTTGAATTCCTTTTGATGCACCATCAAATTCCAAGTGATCCAAGTTTTAACTATTATGTGGAGAGGTCTACTTGATACCCCTTTAAAAGATATTAAATTTCAGTGACATCTCTTTCCTATTACTGGGGGCCAAGCAGCGTATGATCTTGTGGGATATTGCTAAACCATCAGGACTCTGACCCCTCTCACAATTACACCTGGCTTCTAAGAAATGATTTGTGGAAGGAGGGGTTTCAAATTTAAATGCTCCACGATACCAAGGCACAAATGGGAGCCCTATTTCCCTGGCACTCCTTGGCGCATGCTTTGTGAGAGCTGGCCAGCAGCTCCTGGGTTATTGCTGTGATAAGCAGCCCTTACTACCACTTAGGCTAAACCCACTGGTTAACTTCTGATGCAATCTTACAAACAATTTTGAAAAAGTTATTGGCGTTCAATTGTTTAATATTTGAACATCCTTTCTTTTATATTAAGGGCTATGAAGTGGTGTCTAATTGTTTCAGAATCTTATGTTAGAGCTGTTATCCCCCCAACACAAACCTTGTATAGATAACTGATTTGTATGGATAAAGTTGGTTAGAGGTAAAAACTTGGGAGTGAAAAATCTTGGTCTAAGGGGATCACTCAGTTCTGTATCAATTGGAGATTGGTCTAAGGGTATCACTCTATGTGCTTTAATCTTGAAAAATACTTTTCAAGCTTTTAAAAGGAATAAAAACTTGAAATATTAATACATTAATACATGGTTCAAATGGTGGCCAATCTATTGTGTCTTTTTTAGTAGTAATGGAAAAATTATAAAAGAATACCAAGGAAAATGAGGTGCATATGACTCGTAGCTAATGAGAGTTAGAAGCTGATTCATTAACTAATGAGTGAGAATGAACAAAAAGAAAACATTTGAAGTAATTTTTATAATTGATTTCAAACAAAATAAAAACTAATAATCCAGATTAACATACACTCACATGTGACCAATAACACTCTCATTGACAACTAGAAAATAACAGAGATCAAGAAATATAAACAAAAAGTTATCCTTCAAAGCAACAAAATATACAATTGAATCTCAGTTTATTTATGACATTGGATTGTTTCCAATTTTTTTTTTACAAAATATTAAAAGGCCACATATGGCTTTTCTTATCACAACAATTTATTTTACACCTGGGAGACTTAGACTAATCATATGCTCCAAAGAAAATCCTTGTTGGAATATTGGAAATTCTTCGATGATTGGGTACAAGGATACTTGATTGGGATCTCTTGTGGAGAAGCTTGAGGAAAGAGCACTTTGAAGTTTCCTCAAGAAACCTAAATGATTTCAGAGATATGAATGACAGCAACCATTTGTTAGAAACATGGTATGGAGAAACTTGAGGCCTTTCAAACTCACCTGAACAGTTTTTTGAAGAGCATTCTGTTTACCATGGAATTAGAAATGATGGTTGCTTGCTGTTCTTGAATGTCAAACTAAATGAAAAAGTGATGGCTTGTTGGGAGAAATGCGTTAAGTAAATTGACACATACAAACCTTTATGTGTAGGGATCGTCCCATTATCACTTGGCATAAAATGCAGGTCTCTTAAAAATCCTCGACCTTAATGATTTCGGATGATTGAATGTTTCAGCAGGACAAGAGCTTTTAATCATGGTTTTTGAATTATAATGCTTTCAAGGATGGGTGAATTTACAACACATTTCAGATGTTAAGGACTTGTCACATAATCTCAGGTTTGGATGACAATTCATAAGCTTTCATTCCTTGTACATTAAAGGAATCGTATAAGATAGCAAGAACTTTTTTAGAAGGGGATGCCAAAACCAATCTCTACCCCATGAGATCCACAAAAAAATTCTAAAGGAAATGTTAGACCTGGTGGAGTCCAGCCAATATATTGGGGTCATCCCTGTAGTTGTGGAAGGCTGTAAACAGGAAAACCAATCTATAATAGCTTATTTGAATGTTGGTGGACCGTTTATCTTCCTCGTAATACTATATTTGCTTGTCAAAAGCAAAGATCATTGTGAAGCAGAATTGCTTCAGTAGGTGGAGTACAGAGATTCAGGGATAATCACAGCATGATTTTCTTGTGTAATTAATTAATTAGCCATTTTAAATGATTAATTAGCTTATTTAAAATTGCCAACATGACTCATATGGATATTTTCTAATCACTGCGAGTTTTAATAAATTCGTCATTTATTAATTCTTCTCACAGGGAGACACAATTACTACTTTATTTTTTATTTGAATGGGTCTTTCTCATCTCTCTCTCTCTCTCTCTCTCTCTATATATATATATATATATATATATATAATAGGTCTCTCCAAAAGGTTTTTTGGTTAAACAGTAATTGACCGTGAAAGCTTGAAGACATTAATCATCTGATTTCTGGATGAGCATGATTTGGCATGACACTGGCTAGTAATCCCATTTTTCCCTTTTAACTTCTGCTCTTGCAAAGTTGGCTTTATTCCATATCCAAATTCATCTATTGTGCCACTCAAGCAGATCCCTTGTTAGTTGTGTCTCTTGTAGACTTAATACCTCCAGTTTTTCTTGATTAGTAATACCTTTCAATGCATGCTTCTTGGGTAGGGCATGCATACACATAATGTTCCAAGAGATGTTCTTCATCAGTTTGCTTTGTGGCTTTTGTTTTTATTGAGGACTTCTGCCAGCAGGGGTTGGGATTCATTCACCTTTTTAACTAGTTGACTTCTGCAGTTACATATGCATATTTTCTCTCCCTCTTTTGCTCTGTCCCCTAACTGCATCTTTTTTTTCATTGCTTCATGTTATAATAACACTTTCTATTGCCTGCTACATTCATTAATTTTTCCTGCATTCTCTTTTAGATCAGGTTGCCGCTCAGCAATGGCATCCATACCTTGTTTCTGTTTCTCTTTTTATCTCAAATCTTCTGGTCATTCTTCTAAGTGCTTATTTTGCTCCAAATCCTTTGAGAATACTTTTTATTCTGCCTATAAAGGTATTTTTATCCATTAGTTCTTTTTTCTCATTCTCATCAGTTCTTTGCTTGTCACATGTGATTTATTTGGAATCTTACTTTGAGATCTCATTACTCTCTTTCAACGTTGTTGCGCTTTGCTTGCTTGACTCTCTAACCTTTCCTTAGTTTTTATGGTAAGCTTTTTCTTTGTTTGAAACGCCTTGGCTGCGTTTCGTCGCGCCCTAATAATAGCCAGGTGCGTGTGGACGCCATCAAAGCGAAAATCAGCCTGCTGGTGAAGTCGAGTATCAACCGTGCTCTCAAAGAACATGGCTCCGAGGTAGTCGACGCGAAATATCGGCCAGCAGATAAACATCCGACGTAGCCAGCGCAGCAAATCTTTCTTTAAAAATGCCATCATTTCCTGCTAATTATCCAGACGCGTCAGTGTCCACTCTTGATATCTGACTAATTTGCCAAGACAACTATCAAGTATCTGAGGCATGATTGGATTTCGTAGTCTCCATACATTTTCCAGTTTTTCTTGACCATTTGTAAAATTATTCAGCAAATAGTCGCATCTTGCCTGTACAGATTTGGGCCTTTTATTGTCATATCCTCTTTGAGTTTAAATGTAGTGCCCAAATGTGTCACAAAGAGGTCCATTTTTCTAAAGAAGCAGGCTGTTTCCTGGTATATCCTCTCCACATCTGACTGATCTGCCAAGACAGCTGCTAACTACCCTTGGGAATAATTGGGCCTTATACTCCCTATATTTTCCAGTTTTTATTGTCCTCATAGTAAAATTCTTCAAGAAATGGTTGCATGCTTTGAAATCTATATACCATATATCTAGGGACAGGCTTGTGGAAATTATTTTCCAATTTTTATGAGTGTCTCCCAGTTTTTGGGTTGAGGGGACAAAGTTTTGGTGATGGCTAATAATAACAATAATAACAACAACCTCTGTAATTTGCACAATTTATACAAATTTAAATACAGAATTGAGAACATAGCTGATAATTGATAATTCAATGTCAATTGTCAAGTTATTTATACATCAAAATGGTTTATATCATAGTAGCATTACACAGGATTGGGATTGACTACACAAACAAAAAGTTAAAGTGGAATTCAATTCCTCGGGATTTAAATGGGAAAAACTATATGGAAAAAGCACTCTTTTCCATTTGGTGCAACACAACAATTTTTTTTTTTGTTCTTCAAAACTAGAGTGGGGTTCTGGGGTTCTGGAGTTGCAGTCCCCAGCAGAGTTGAGGGGCAGCAATCCTTACAGGGTCTGGGGCAAAGCCCAATTTAAAGTCCTAAAAGCTGCAAGGACCTTAATGGTGCATGTTGTTTTAGGGTGTCAAATAACAAATGTTTAGGTTGTGGGGGCTGGGAGCAATGGAGGAGCCTTGTGGGTGCCCCATAAAGGGTTAGAGGGTTTTGTGGGCTCTCCATAAATTGGGTTAGGGTTTTAAACTTTTTCCAAGTCTTTTTATTGCTTTCCTACCTTGGTCATCCTGTTTTTTCCTCATCTTCCTTCTTGCTTGCAAAAGTAAAATGTAACAATACAAATGACAAATGATGAGAATGTAAAAGTGAACGTGGCTAGGGTTTTTGGTAATGAAATTATAATTTTTTTAATGTTTGGAAGCCTTGTGGGTACCCCATAAAGGATTAGAGGGTTTTGTGTTTTTTGTTTTAAGTGTTTTTTCATGAAAAGTGAACTTTGATGGGCATGGGACATCTAGACATCCCTGGGACATCACAGGGACAGCAGTCCTCCCAAAAGGTCCAGCACAAGGGGGAAGCCCCGGGCCCCGGAGACATTCCCCAATTTCTTTATAAGATTGGAGGTGGGGAAGGAAAGTTCTGTTCCTGCTCCTCCATCCCCCAAACATTCCTGGATACATTGACTTCTACATATTCAGCTTCAAAACTAGGCCATTTTCCATGACCTTCATGGCCTTTAAACATGGCTTTCAAAGTTTCTAGACCGGTGCCACCATCTATTTCTCTGCCACTATTATTGGTGCTGCTGCTACATTCTGCTGTTTCTGAGATTTCTCCCATTACTGTACGTTAGAAAGAATGGCATGTAGGGTCTGTTTGTTCCACTCCACTGCTTACCTTCTCAGCCTTGCTAGACATGCACCCAAATCTTGGCAGAGCTCACAGAATAATGATGATATTCTCATTTCATAAAATGTTAAAATATCTAAAATATGTAATAATTTGATTTTTTAATACAATTGACTCTATCAGGAACTGAAACTTCTGAGCTGAAGAGATCTCAAGTCATCCTCAATATCAACTTAACCAATTTAGGAAAACTCTGTGAAAAATTGCGATAACTGTGAGTAATCTTCCCTCAGCAGGTTAGGAAATCCAATCTGAATTGGATTACCAATTTAATCTCTGTACTCTGGCACACATCCCGAGGCACAAAAAGTTGGCAAAAGAATGTGATTAAATCACAATTTTATCTGTGTAATTGTGATTAAAACTAAATTTTATCTGCAAAAGCATGATTTAATCTTGATTTGACATGAGCATAAAGAACAGCTTGTTTTCCATATTTTTATGAATTTTACAGTGTTCTTTAATTCCCTGATTAATTGACAAAATCTGTATCTTTTGGTTTGTTGAGTCAATGCCAAGAAAGAGTTTTGCTGCTATGTAACTAACAGAGCCTTGTCCCACTATCTTTTGTTTTTATCCTACCTACAGCTTTTAATAACCTTTTCTAACCAACGATGTGATATTAAATTTTATTTTGGCCAAAATCAAACTTGAATCTGAACCAGGAAAGGCAGCATCCCATAATGCTTGGTAAGTATGCAGCATTAACAGGAACATTTTGATGCAGAGGCCAAAATGACAACTGATGATAGAATGATGCCCTCTTTAGTAGCTCTTTCTTGTTCATCTTTTTCTGCATGCACCCAAACAGGAAGAGGAAAAGAGAAGATATATTTATTAATTTAAGTTGCTGCAATGACAGCAGTTTTTCTTTTTGGTTTTATTGGGTGCTGAACACCAGATTTTTTTAAAAATTTGGATGTGGTCTCTCTTCGGTCATCAGATACAACTGTAAGATGTTCCAGATATGGTTGAGGTATGCATCCCACAGCTTCACAAATCAGGAGCAGAGAAAAATTGGTTAACTTTGCACTTGCTTAATTCAAATCACATATCTGTCACTGAATATTGCTTATTTTCTGTCAATGCAGATAAAATGTTTCACCTCATTTGCATTTTAAAACATTTGGAAAATCTTAATGTGCCCTTTAATGTCTTTGACACTGTTGACTGATATTGGCAATGACATGAAATGTATTCGGTTCAGAAGATTTCAGTTCTGGGCAAAGTCGAAGTGTTAAAAACTTTCCTGTTAGCCTGTTAGCCTGTTAAAGGAGAGTAGAAGATTGCTGAATTATTTTGGAAGCATTTTTAATTTTAACTTTATTTTATTTTTAGATTTGCATGTCAACTCTTTGATTGAAGCAGCATTTGTAGTGTGGGTAACCTAATGTTATCTTGAATGTTGAGCTGGTGAAATCGCTGCATGACTTAAGAGTTGATATAGAGAGGTCATGTTTTCTATTCAAGCATTCCACTCTTAGATGTGCATGTACTTCAAAGAGGTCAATGTTTTCTTCTATATTTTTTTTAAGTCCTTTTCAGAAGCTTTAACAATTGGCCATATCAAGTTGAGACAAATGAAATATTGTTTGTTCATTTATTCTTTTCTTTAAGAGTTCACATAGAGAGGTCTTGTTTTCTATGCAAAACTATTTGATGTGCAAGTATTTCAAAGAGGTGAATGCTTATTTGAGTCTCTTTTTGGGTGAATTTCTATTTGTAAGCTTCAAGCAATTGGAATTGGAATTTAAGAAAAATGAAATATTGTTTGTTCGTTTTGTTCTTTTTGTTAAAGAGTTCATATAGAGATGTCTTGTTTTCTGTGCAAACATTGAACTCTTGGATTTGCTAGTACTTCAAAGAGGTCAATGCATTGAACAATATGTGAACTATTGACTCTGAATTCACCTCTTTAGGATTTTCATCCATTTCCATCAATATGTTAGCAGGCAAAACAAAGGCGAAGCACCCGTAAAGAAAAGGACCGAGTGAGAAATGATAATGGTGATATTAATGCCCAACACCAACACCAACAAGAAATCCTTTCTGTTATTAGAAATATAGATACAAGCTCCTCAAAGGAGTCTTCATTGCCTGTCCTGGAAATATTGGGCACTCCAGATGAAGGTGATTTGAGTGGACTGGATAAAACAGATAATGTTGTGGGTATGACCAGAAACAGAGGATGGGGATGTGAGTCGTGTAGATTGGGACAGGGATAGCTCAGAAATGCAGCAGGATATGGAAGCCAGCTTCAGTGGGTCTGTCTCTGTTTCAGTGCAAAGTGTTCGAATGGGCAGAAAACAGAGGCCTGCACTGGATGACAGCTCATCAACATGCTCAACAGATTCTCTTGCATCCGTGGCAATGAATGGCTCGTACAAGGGCAACTCTTCATTCTCCAGCAAGTGTGAATCATTGTCAACCAGGTAGGATGTTATACTTTCATAACTCATTTTATGATTCATTTTTAACTGCAAGACATTTTTATCTATATTTTATTGACAATCTAAATGTTTTTGGAACAGGGGAAAAAATAAAAGCAATAGTGAACGATATGACACAAGTAGTGGCACTAGAGCTGGTGCTAGTGTGGTTGCAATTTCTGCACTTGAAGCTAATAATACTCAGAGTAAATCCAGCTCTAATGAAGAGGCAGTCATACTTTCATTGAAACAACATGTGCAGTTGCTTGAGCAGAGATTAGTGGAGAAGGTATAGTTCACCATTACACTTTCTTTTTGGAATTCTGAAGTTTTTACTTTCTAATTTACTGTATTTTGTCAAACACGAGGATTGCCTATCAGCTTGTTATTTGCTAAAGAAATACTTATTGTGTTGTTTCCTTGGGAAACTTCTCACTAGTCAAACTGCATTATTTATCAGGATGATGAAATTTCACTATTGAAAAACGAGCTTAGTTCTTTCCAACATCAGATAGATTGTGACAAGTCCTCTAAGCAACAAGATATGACTGCAAATCACTGTCATACAAGAAATGCAGGGTTATCAAGCTCGAGAAGTGTAGATGATGATGAACATAAATCATCTTCTGTGCAGGCAGATGACTCAACCTTGAAATGTGGCAGCTCATGTACTCCAGGAGAGCTGCAAGTTAAATGTTCTTTACCAAAAGATCTACCTACTGAAAGTAGTAACATGGAAAGCAGCAATTTAACTCTTAAGAAGACTAATCCACTGACACATTCTGTCTCATTCAAACAGAATATGCAGAAGACAGTGCCACCTAACAGTCGTAGCAGAGAAATTGATCAGCATGCACAGAGTGTCACTACTGCTCCATTGCAAATTGAATCTGATGGAATGTTGCGGCCATCCAGTGCTCCTTTAATTCCGGCTGTTCCAAGATCAAATATTCCTGCTGCATTAACTCCGCCCGTTCCATTGTTGGCACGCTCAGTTAGTGCAGCTGGAAGATTGGACAGTGGTGTTGATCCAATGACATCGAGCAGCTCATCATTGTCCTGCAGTCCTTCTGTGAGCCCATCATACAGGAATGCTGCTGCTGGGAAAATGAAAGGTACTTCAAGTGGGCATTTTCCTCCTGTGGTATCAAGTGTGATACATACGGGTGTTTGTGTCACTCAAAGTCCATCTTCTCTATGCACAGTGTCTTCTCCTCCGAATCCTTATAAAGTCCATATATCTTGTCCTGAGTCACTGGGTTGCATAAGGGAGGATGCATCATGTATCCCCTCGCATGTTTCCACACCTCAGTCTACTATGTTGAATGGATTTGCTAAAGATCAGTCTCCAATCTGTGGAGTTGAGCAAAGCCCATCTCATATGGGATTCACCTTTGGCACAATTATGCCGGATTTACCGCATAGAGTTCCACCTCAGGAACTACAGGATGATGATGTGACAATGTCAGGACTAGAAGATCATCGCCAACAACAGCAAAGATTCTTGGAGCACTGTGTACATCAACAAGAAAGGAAGTTACATAATCTGCAAATTAATCAATTTCAATCTGAGCAGGATAATCTTGGCATAAGATTTCCACAGTCATGTCCAGATGATCTTGCAAGCCAAGGATTGTTCAAGAGTATGAATTCTCGAAATGTAGTTAGACGTAATGGTGCTGTGATGGGAGAAGAATTACCACATTTGGACATCATTGACTATTTGCTCGATGAAGAACAAAGCCGGGGTAAGGTGGCACTCAGTACTAAACACCAAAATCCTGGTGAGCAGATATTGAATGGGCAGTTTTATCTGCCAGAATTTCATGGTCCCAAGATTGATCTGCATAATGGCAGCAGATTTGATAGGTACATGCCTAAGGAAGATAGTACCTTGCAGATGGCTTGCCCCTCAGATTGGTGCGGTAGTGGACTAAGTGAGAGCATGCAAATGCTTCCTCCTTATGCTCATTCTTCACCTAGTCAGTATCTTGATCAGTATAGTGGCCAACTTGAAGAAGTTCCGCCTCACAACTGGTCCATGTATAGTGCTGATATGCCTCGAAAAAGTGTCATAAACAATGGACATGGTCCTATTGCTTCTCCAATGGGGAATTCTATCCAAGGGCATCATTACTCAGCTGGACATTGTTCTTCAAACTTTACTTTGGGGCCAAATGGTTACTTTTTTTAGATCCAATAATCATCTTTGACAGATTGGATAAATTTTCAACTTATTTAATTTCATTGGTGACTGCATATTTTCTTCCTATTATTGTGTTGATTAATATTCTGTTTGTCAAATAAATTTTTTAAATCCCTAAAGAACATCAAGGAGTTCATGTTGGAAAATGATCTGTCGCATCATCATATGCAGTGTTTATTTTTTCCAAAATATCTCAGAGAAGCGACAAAGAGGGTTACAATGCAGAACTGGCTTTATTTGCTAATTGATTGAAATATTCAGAAAGTCTCTGATCGGTATTATGGATCAATGGGTGTCATCAGCTTTAGGAATTATTCTGTAAAACTTCCACATAAAAGTTTTTTGGGTTTCTTTTCAAAAGTTAATTTTCAATAGAGATAAAATGTGGTCACTGATCTGTCCCGTGTAAATTTTTCTCTTTTCTTACAGTTTTAACTCGGATCAACATTTGAAAGTTTCTTTTGCTGTATTCTTTATCAATTTTGTTCAATATTTATGCTAAATGAATAAATTGTATCAATATTATACAAGTGTGATGTAGTGTATTTTCGGTTTCAACACTCATAAACTTGAAAACTTTGATATCTAAAATAAAGTATAGCCTATAAAACACAAATATGTTGCTATTAATAAATTGTCATTTTATGTGCTCAATATATTTTTCTTATAATTTTGGGAAGAATCGGCGTGTTATATAATTAACAAATCATCTTGAGAGTTTTTGTCGCTTTAAGTTTCCTCTTGTTTTGCTGGTTTATCGGGGTTTATGGTCTGGGGTGGGACCTACTCTCGACTATGTTATGTTCATTCTTCACTAGTTTTCTCTTTGGTTTCAAACCCTCATCATTTCTGGCTGTAATGCCTCTGGGCTACCACTTTTTTGGCTTTTCAAACAATATTTGAATTGACTTAAAAAGTTTACAAAGGATAATGCCCTGTAGTTAGGATAAATCAACATCAATGTCTGCTCAAAGTACTTTAAAAAAGAACTCCAAATACTATCCTTTAGTTGGTGTCTCTGTCACTATTCCAGTTGTTCATAAGAGGAACAACCTAACTAGGATGGTTACAAGAAAAGAATTCAGAATGATTGACAGTGTAAAAGCAGTTTTAGTTAGCTGTGTAGCGACCTTTCTTTTTGTAACATTACACTGTGTACAAGAATTTATAATTGATCTTTGAACTCTTAAATTTAAAATTATAAGCTAACGAAAGAATTGTTAAATAAAGAAATAAAACATGCTGCGAAGAATGAAAAATTAAACTGTAGCAGTTCTATCTATATTAAATTGGCACAAACAATGAGTGCAAATGGTATGGACACAATTTGCACCTTGTTTGGTTTGATAAGACCTTACCTATGGATGCAATCTGTCCTTTGCTTCCTTAGCTGCATCTCTACTGTTTGCCTAAGCATCTCTTCTCCTTTCCTTCTGCCCCTCATCTCTTAAAAATAGAGGACACACAATTGTTCTACTGAATTATGGAAGAAGATACAACATACAATTGTTCCCTCCAATATGGGAAGGCACAACATACAATTGTCCTCCCATCCCTTTTACAAACCACTATAAGCCTCTATTCATAACTTTCTTATGACAAAAAAGTTCTCTTAGGTCTAAGAAGAATTGTGACCATCGACAGATGTACAAATGCTTGTTCAGTTCATATTCCGAGTTTTGGCATGTGTAATGTTGGTGGACACTTCTGCAAATGCGGTATAGTTCAGGATACTTGTGCAATTGCAAGTTTGTGACTTTTTCTTTTGTAACTTTTCCAACACTTGCTCTTGTATTTAATTATCTTAGATTCAATTTATATGGTGCACAAAAGTCCATGTCTTCGTATGTTTATTACAATTTTAATGATCCATTTGGATTAATATCGTCTCCAATATATAGTTGCAAATCTAATATATAACCTATGTATGCTATAGTGATATTAACCATGAAGTAATCAATTGGAATATTTATAGCTTTATCCACCAAGCACTATGTTGGCATCCCATTTGACTATGTTCATTTTTGCTTGAAGTCACAGCCCTGTTATTTGTTTAACCATTTAATTATAATTGATCTAAGAAAACATCAAATGGGTCTCTTCTGGTCAAGGGCATAAATATCGTTTTCCATCTTTCTCCGTAAGTAGCAAAGGTCCAAAAGTTCCTAGTGTGGAGGTTTCATGTTGAAATTTCTTAGGATTGTGATTATGTCAAAGTTTTAGACTTTTCATTCCTAGTATGCCTTTCCTCCCATTCAGGTATGCCTTTCATCCGTTCCTTGTCTTAATGCCCTTGTCAAGATTTTAGAGTATTCCCTCTTGACATCCATTTCCTCCAACTTCAACTTTCCCTTGCTTTTTTTGAGTGTTTTGCACTTTTTCATACTAACACGCCTTTCATCAAAATCTTGACCAAGGACCTTTCGAAGTTGCAATTTCGGACATTCTTTTACATGGGTTCCTTTTTCTTGGTATCCCTAAGCCTTGATCCTTGATACTTTTCACTATGTATCTCATTAAGATCACTGGTTCAAACTTATCCTTATTTGCATTAAGGGATGAATTTCTAGTTGCTCCCAATCCTCGACTCACTGACAATGGTATTGGTTATGAAGTATTCCTAACCCCTTATCCTTGAAACATCGAAACTCCTGTATTTTGCACTATTCACTCCCACCAACCTCCTTGCACAAACCATAACACCATTAATGACTCTATTTGAAGCTGCAACTACTCTAAGGGGATTTTCTTACCCATAAATAGTTGTCCATCTTAAGAGCGTGGATTCAAATGTACTTCAAGTGATAAGGAGGAAAAATGCCATGTCGCCATTAAGGTGATGGTTACAGTTCTAATGCATCTGATTTCTATGCATTCTCTAGGCTGTCATTTCAATAGATTTTGCAAGATCTATGCCCGCCTTGCACGCCTGATCCATTGATTGCCAGTTCTTGCTTAGTTCTCGAAGCGATAAGGCAATTGATAGAGCATCATATATAGTAGTTCATTTTCTAAAAAGTATCGGTCGATGTGACTACAATTTGAAGGAGCTTTTATGGTTTCAACTCCTAAAAGTCTAGTTTCTATTAGAGTAGTAGATAATTGTAAATCACAAGGAGATTTGTATTGTTAATGATATTTGTAAATGACTGTCTCCATGACTCCATTTGTAGATCTTCATAGAAGTCCTAGCTTAGGGTTTCCACTTGATAGGTCACTAGTATGAATGTAATAGATATTTGATGAATGTTGCAACATTCTAAATACACTGCAAGCTTTGTAATGGTCATTTATTTGTCACATATGAATTTTTGCAATTTGGAGATGGATTACTAACTATGTCCATTTGTTTGATATCATATTTGTGGTGTATGCTCATGCACAACTCATAAACCTTTTGGTTTCAATGTGTTGTCTTTTTTTGTGTGCTTGGACTATGTAAACCAATGAATAGGCATTGGTCCTAAAAATAATGACCCTCCATGCACTCAAATTGAAAAGATCATTGAGTAGTTGATTACGAGTAGGAGGTAGTTGTATGCATTTCATGATTTAATGATCTATCCAAGGAAATATCCATAGTGGTATTTAATAGTTCTTGTCTTTAGAGAGTCATGTTTCCATACCCACATCTATTGTTGTACAGTGATGTGCTTATCAACTTAATAGAGATAGTTGTAGCTTAGTCCTTGGCCTAGTGACAACTTTTGGGGTCAAGCATACATAAGTACTATAACTTTAGTTAATCCATCTATCTATTTTTAAATGTGTTTAATCCTATTTAGGTTACCTCTAGGGAAGCTCTCTTGAGTTTAGTTGAGTCTGAAGTCAAAGGTCTTACTTGCCTTAGTAAATTGGTATAGTGTTGCCTTGTCTAATCATAGGTTAAAAGGTTTGTTGCTAAGTTTGACACCCTTGGCACTCATAGAACACCTTGCCTTTAGGGATTTGGGATCTACAATTTTGTCCACCAACATACCACACTTTTTATTTTTGGCAAAGAGTCATGTAGTGCAGGGCCAACAAAGTTGTAAATATTTGTGCCTATCGGTCGTTTAGTGGCACCTTTTGATGTTGTTATTAGTTTATTTATCTCTTAGCTATCATGTCCTAGCACTAACTCATTTGACTACAAAATATGACAAAACTTTATACATCTTTATGGGCCGACATATGGTTAGCCTCCTTAATTTGTGGGTCGACAGGTATATGGTTAGCGTTCGTTAGGTTTCCGATGAATGTTTTTTAATAAATAAGTGAGTTTGACAATTTATCTATACTTGCGACAATGTTTTGCTATACTTGCGACAATTTGTGGAGGTTATAGGCTGAATTGTTTTGGTGCAAAATATTAGAATTATTAGATTTTGTTACCTGTCTATGATTAAAAATTATTGGAATGTGAGTTTGATATTTTTTGAAGATCTAAATATTCAAGCTTGGTAAAGAAAAATCATGTCAAATAATATTAGTGAAGAACAAAATGAAGAGACACTTGCTAGATTGTGGGCTAGATTGAAAAGAAAGGGTGATGGGAAATGTTATTGTCCTTGCAATACTTGCAAGGGCTTAAAGACGAGAAGACTTTTAATCACAACAGTTGAGAAACATTGTAGGTAGCATGGTCACGTTGAAGGGGGGCATGATTATCGTCCATTGGTAAGTTGTTCATTATATGTCTTTATATTGATTGAATTTGTAAATGTTTATATCGTTTTAACATTATATATATAAAATCACTTCATCATGATCATGGTTTATTTGTGTCAATCATTATTATAAAGGTGGGGCGCCCTAGGGCACATGATATGGATTATCATGGCCCAGAGAATGTGGTTTTGCAAGAGGAGGAACATGGAGCTGTGAATATCAAAGATGAAGTTAATGATCCTATGGAAGAAGATGATCATGCGCCAGAAAACACAGTTGAAGATGATGAATTTTCATTACATTGATCCCTTCAGCACATTTAGTGGCATAGGCGATCATGATGATCGAGATGACTCGATGAGTGACGCGTTTACCTATGCCAGAAGGCATACGAGCCTTATGGAAGAGGAAGCTCCCCAAACAACTCTTCTTTACGTTTGTATTCCATTGAATTTGAAGTTATGAATGGTTTTATCAACCTTAGCAATCCCACTTGATGTTAAATTTATGTCATATATGTCATCTTTTTCATCTATTTTAATTATTGTTAGTTCATCACTAGTAAATAAAGGATGGAATATGTACCATTAATATTCTTTATATGAACAAATTATTTTTTGTTGTAGATTGATTGGTGAATTTTTGTTACCACCATCAAATATTTTACCTCGCTCATACCGAGATTTATTTGGCATTATGAAAGATATCGGAATGGAGTATCAAACAATA
Source organism: Sequoia sempervirens (assembly GCA_007258455.2). Classification (NCBI taxonomy): domain Eukaryota; kingdom Viridiplantae; phylum Streptophyta; class Pinopsida; order Cupressales; family Cupressaceae; genus Sequoia; species Sequoia sempervirens. The sequence goes on from VDFB02291657.1 coordinate 24,467, forward strand.
GATGCATGTCCCAATGATCATATTATATATCATAAACAACTTGTAGATTTTACATGAGAATGCCCAAATGTCATATCGATAGATATCGAGATAGATCAACTAACAAAAGGAGTTATACCATGGGTTCTTCGTTATATTCCCATTATTCCCGGTATGCAGGAGTTATTTAGGAGTCACAGCTTAGCACAATTTAGGGACCCACCGTACACTTGGCGGAATAGAAGTGGAGATGACATTCTTCAAAATGCTAGAGCGGTTTTATTTAGGGACATGGAGGAAGAAATGGCCACACTTTTAAAGAAGAACCTCGCAATCTTAGACTTTTCATTGGCGGCCGGGCGATGATGTCATTCCATTTAATTTGAGATCTATTTACTTGGTGTGGCCTTTTTTTGTTATTAATAATAGCATTCCTCCATGGATGTCAATAAAGAAGGAGCACATAATGTTGTCAATGATTGTTCCAGGTATTTTTTTACATCAATTTTGTTTAACGTAGTAGCATCTCATTTGTCTTATTTGTTGCATAATGACTTATATTTTTTTCATTCAATAGTCATGTACATTAATTTATATATATTGCAGTAAAATGGTTATAATAATTATGTAATGCTTATGTTCATTCAACTAGGTAAGTACCAAGTTAAAGATATGAATGTATATATCGAGCCTCTTATTGATGAGTTACTAAATTTATGGAATGGCGTCACTATGTATGGCGTCTCTAGACCAATAGGACAAAGACAATTTCAATTCCATGCAATGCTTGTATGGATAATTCATGATGCCCCAAGGCTAACACATTTTTGTGGTATGTTATAACGTTCGACTGCACTTTAACAATATTTAATTTGATGAAGTAGATATCATGAATATTTTTAAAATAATCTATTCATTATATATAATTATAAAAATTGACATATTTAATCCAATTATATATCATTTTGCAGGTCTTCAAACAAAGGGAAAAGTTGCATGTCCAATTTGTGGTCCAAAGATGAAATCTCGTCATTCAACAAGTTTAGGAAAGCAAGAATTTGATGAGTATAGTACTTCCTCCACATAAATCATAAGTATTGAACTACTAAAAAACATATTTTCAATGGGAAAGAATAGACTACATCAAAACCACGAAGAATGACACTTAGCTTGTGGAAGTTGGAATATAATAGAATTAATTGTCAAGGTTATACATCAGATCAAATTGTTTATCTATCATATATGATATGTTTTGAATTTATATTTTTATATTGTGTTGTGTTTAATCATGTTGTAATTGACAATGATTGTGGTTGTTAATTTGTTTAACTTCCTATACTTCATGAAGGTGTTGAGCATTAATGGTAGCTCCATAAGGAGGCCCGAAAAAGTTATCCCCGAAAACAATTTAGTGATTTGCTTTACTATGAGCAACACAAATTGTGCATTTGTTTATTCACAATGCATATCAGAGAAAGATATAACAAAATGTTATGAAAATATTGGATGGAAGGCATGACAAAGAAAAAATTATCAAAATTTGTAGTGACATTGAGGAAGTCAATCATGCAATGAAAAATGTCATTCAATTAAATAGTGATGGAGACAAAATTAATATAAGTGCCCTTCTTTGGTTATTAGCAGTTAGCAAACAATGCTATAAAATAAGTCCATCTGAAAAATTTGATTTTGAGGATTTGCTATGAACATAAACAATATAATAACAAAGAAAGGTGAATTTGGGTAAGGGATGAAAATACATGATTGGCATACCTTCATTAAGGTAATTAATCTAGTATATTAGATACACTTGTATAATACATGCATTTTTTAGTGTATTATATTTACTACTTTTGGAAAAGTAATGAAAGATCATTTTATAGTGTTGCGATGCGGTTCTACCTCTATCTCTCCTTGACAATTTTAGACAGCAATGTCCGAAAATTATATATATGATCTTGAAAAATACATGAGGCAAGTAGCGAGATTTGTTCAATTCGCTGTATACATCTTATAATTGCCATTTGTTTTACTTGTTATGTAATATATTGTATATTTTTGTTAAATATCGTTAATATATTTGTGCCTTGAATCACTTGTAGATGGATTTTGTCATCTAAAAAAAATCCATAAAGAAAGTGTCATATAAGAATTATTGGAGAGAAAGAATTCGTCCTAATGTGTGAAATGCAAAAGTGTCTACCGCCGACTTTTCAATGCACAGAACACTACCTCATACACCAAGTTGAGGGGAGATTGAATTGTGTGGACACAGTACACACAAGGTCAATGTGGATGGTTGAGAGGCACTTAGCAGAGATTTTTGAAGGCTTTAGTTAGACAAAGAGCATATCCTAGGGGTTCTATGGTGGAGGGATATATGGTATGCCAGACCATGGTGTACATTATTGAATATCTTCCTAAGTTCACAACAAAGATCCATGTAGATCACATTTGGGATCCCAATTCCATTAACAAATTCGAAGGGGAGTACCTGATGGGGAAAGGTAGATTGAGGAAAGTGAGAGGTAATTATAAGATGGTCATAGAGATTAATTAGAATACATTTTACATAGCCTTCAATTAATTGAAAAGAAACAACAAAGAACTAGTCCAAATGAAAGAATCTTCCACACACAAATAGAAAAGTACTGGTATTGTATTACTCCAGAAAATAAGTCTTTCACTGCTGAAAAGTATTAAAATCTTAAAAAGTGCTAATGATCAAATATTACAATTCGAATTTCATATATATAAGAAGAAGACCCTGTTAGCTCTCAAAAACACAAGAAAAATGCCTCAAGAGGTTGCCAAACTCTTGGTACATTTCAAGGTAACATACAAGGCCAAATAGTTTAGACCTTCTTCTCTTCAGGTGCTGCTAGACCTAGGCTGGTATACCTATATGAATGAAGCAGACTTGATTTGTGTTTATTTTTCAAGCAATTTATCCACAATGGCAAGTGGGAGTGGACAATTGAATCTTTATTATGGTATAGATTGTATAAGCAATATTAAGGCTAATCCTAATATGTTAGTTAATAGATGTAAAATATAAAATGGATGAACTAAAATGAAGTATGTAAGACTAGTGCCTCGTTGGGTATATGGAGTCTAATGAAGATATAGAAAAGTGTAATTTGTGATGGCAATAATTCAAACTGTTCGACACACAAATGTAGTTTGCAACTTGTACAAACGTGCAAGTAAATGACTGCCAACTCTACTTGAGATATGATGACAACCCTAATTATTTGATTCTTCTTATTGATCCAATTAATACTTTCTAGTTACTGTGATTGATTATAAGGATATAATCTTTACTTGAAAGAACCAAATGATCACATCACACAAATACAACAAATGTGTATCGACAAACTAATATATGCTTGATATACCAATTTGAACAACAAAAAAGCATCAAAATGGAGACAATCAAATAACTTTATAATTCCACAGACAACTGATACCAAAGACTAAGCCACAAATTCATATATCTTCATTAACTTCATCGAACTTCATGCATGCATCTGAGTCTTTTTGATGAAAACATCATTACAAAAACTATCTATAATATTCTTTTTTCTATCTATCTCCTCCCCTAATCATATAGAAACAGGTATAAATATAACAAACTATGAAAGGACACATCTTTTTAGAAATGTTTTTGCATAACAACAATAATAAACTAGCAGTTAGGCTCTATTTAGCCATAAATGGATTTTTGACAAATGATCAAGGTAATCCTGACATGCATGTGTGTCGACATCTCCAAGTGCATTCCGAATTGCTATCTCCATGATCACCATCCGTTCGTTCTGCTCACAAGCCTCGTCCAGTGTTGAATTGTCACCTGTAGCTGCCTCCAGAATTGTTTGCAGCATTGATTCACATTCCTTAATCCATTTGTATTTTTCCTTCAATTCTCCTTTGTCTTCGAATAGCATTGGTAATCCCTTCTTAGTGGCATCAATCAACCCTTGTTCATCCCCCTGCAATTCTTCTTGAAAGTCCTCGTGTCTCTTTATGAAATGATTGGGAATATCAATAGCTGCATTATCTGGAACATTTCTTTCACTTATTTCTTGGAGTTTCTCATGGATTCTCCCATCAACCCTCTTATGTTCTCGTTCTGCAACATAATTTTTCAAATGTGTTCCCCAAAGTTTACTTAGCCAAGTCATCAAGCTGGCTTGCCTCTTCTTTATCATTGCAGTGAGTGCATCATATTTTCCCTGTGAATATGCATCTGATCCTACCCACTAATCTTTTGTATGAGAACTCTCTCCTTGAGTTAATTGCTTTGTGGGTCCTAATGTTATTCCCATCATATCCTTCAAATGATCATTCTCTCTAAGAAATCTTTCATTGTACATTCTATACATTTCTTTTTCTTTTATCAACATCTGAATCTGTGCTTTATTCAATTTAGCAACATTAATGCCAATATCTACTGTGGTTATGAGATCAACCTCTCCAAATTTTAAGGTCATAACATGCCCAAATATATTTTTAGTATCAATCACAACTGATTTCCTGTGAGGTGGATACAGGGCCCAAATCATGAGCGACCCTTCATCTGGATTGTACCTGGATCTTGCATATATCTCTGCCACACCTTCAGGGTTGGGCTTATATGTGGCATTATTGTTCTTCAAGAAACTATCAAAGACTAAGGCAAAATTCAAATCTAACCCAGGAAAAATCATGATTCCTACATCTTCTAGCATTTTTCTCCCTTTCTCAGGAGTCATATCTTCCATTTCGTTATCCACACTTGTTTTAGGTTACGCAACAACTATCCTTCATTAGTTGGTGTTATATTTCCAACTGATTCCCTTATTTGTTTCCCTTTTTGCTTATACAAGAAAGCCTTAAACTCTGAAGTTTTTACAAATTCATCATCAGCTACGAATGATTTGTATGCAATCTGTCTTGCATCTGTATCTGAACTTTCTTCAACTTCTATCTCCCTAGGAGGACATTTGTAAGCTTGAGTTCTTGATCTGGATATTTTGTCAGTTGTGTTGTGAGGCCTATTATCACCAGGTGTTTCCTCCTCTGAAGATAGCATCACAACATCTAGAAATCCTCAATTGTACTCATCAACCACTCTTTCTGCTTCCCCCTCTTCCAGATTTCTGATCAAATCATCATATTGATAGGGTATATGATCATACCCACCCAAGTTTATTTTGTCCCTTGCAAAGTTGATATACCCCTCTGGATTGAATCCTTTTCAAGGTGGACTCTTCATGTTATATTGCAACAATTTATTCAAAACCAAATCATATCCCTCCCTTGCCAACACAGTGAAATCATCGAAACAAAGTGTGCTAGGCATAAATGCCTAGTTTCCAAAAGAGCTTAAATTCATGAAATCTGAATAATCTAATTGCCTAGAAATATCAAGATATGCAATTCTATTAGGTACTATTTTTGGAAGAATAAAGGGTGCATCATCAAATCCATATATCCTAATCATTGTTGCATCTTCCAAACAATACTAGTCTCCCCAATTGTGATTAATAGGCCCATTAAATTCCTTGGGTCTGAGGAACCTTTTTATCTCATCAGACAATGAATATTCACAAGGGTGATTATACAATTTATACAATTACTTCACAAAATATTCTTCAAAATGTATGAAGCATGAATTGGAAAATCTACTGTCCCAAATAGTAGTCCAAAGCTGTACCAACAACAAACCCCCCTCTTTATCAAATTGTGAAGCCCTTAGCTTATTAGGCCACATCTTCAATTATTTCCCATAGTAAATAATCATATGCATCAGGATTGAATAATGTCTCAAATGCAAAACAGGGGATCCATTCCTTACCACCATTAATCCTGCATCGAGTTCATTGAAAATATGTGTGGCATAATCAAAAGGTCGAGAGTTATGGCATTGGACATCTGCTGCTATCGCCATCAACACAGTTGACATGTATTCAGGGACATCCACCCCTAGCACTTGGCACACTAAGAAATAGGTGTACTTTAGGTATGGTTCAAATAGGTCAACATGAAATGGGGGACCATCACCATCATCTAATGGGTCCGATTTTCCATCCTTCTTACATCTATGTAGCGGTAGCCTCCAACCCTTGTACACAGTATCCAATCTCCAGAATTCTCTGTCCAGTTCCTCATTAACAATTTTCTCGTCACACACTCCTAAATTGAAAACCTCACAGACTACAGCCTCTAATATGTGTATGAATGGTTTTCCAGAAGGGTAACAAATAGATTTTAGCTTGGGGTCATAACTGAAAACTAACACTTTTATCAATTTCGCATCTACAAACACATTTGGATAAACTAGCTTTCCTAGGTTAAATTTCCAGGGGTTACACACTGGTTCACACTGGTTCCTTCGGTGGTAATGGAAGATGAATAACTTATATCCCCTAATTGGGGTCCATGTATAGCCTATGTGCTTGCACCTATCTTCTAGCTTTTCTACATCCGCTCTGAGCTGTGCGGAGCGCTTGGCCCTAGGTCTAGAGCCGAGCAATTGATCAATTAGGTCTCAGTTCAATTTTCTTTCGACTACCCTTGGTTCATTTTCAGCTTCAATTTTCTAATTTTTACTCTTGGGGCGACTACTCTCACTTTATTTTTTGCTTTTTGTTTTCCCTGAGCTCGTTCCCTCCATTATACCCCTTTTTAAAATGACAAAATTAGAAAACAAAATTGTAGAAAACTCATAGATTCTATTTGAAATCCTTCGGTTGCAAGGTTCTCTGGTTCTTCGTCCTTCCTCCTGTTTCTTCCATTGTGAATTCCGCTCAATACCTTCTTCAATTATTGCTATTCAATTCAATAAATCAACTATCTCTTTGCGTTTGTGCCACCATTAATTTTTTAGCTCTGAGCACAAGTTCGCAATCTTTTTGAAATTCTCACTGTCACATCAAGTACCTTGTATCGATAAGACAATTTGAATTATGGGCGATTCTTTATATTTGGTTTTTTTCAATGTTCACCAAACAACCTGTTGGTTAGAGAAACATGATATCTTTCTCATCGATACACAATTTATCCTCTCGATCTTTGTAAATGTTGCCAAAAGTCACTCTAATGATCTTTTGATCTATTCACATCTTCATCAGCAAGAGATCATGCTTCACTAAGACATTCTGTAGTTTCTCTGACACTACGAGTCTCCCCAATGTTCATTCCTCCAATCTTGAATATGTCACCAAGACTCTCGCCGATATCATCGGTGTGACATGGAGCATCAGGAGAACCTTTTGAACTTACACTGATAGCTTCTTGTTTTGTCGTTATGCTTCTCTGTGCCTAATCGATGAGACACGATGAATTTCTTACTGATGGTAATTCACCGGTAAGACATAATTGCTCAGTATGACTTGTTGGATTCACTCCGATGATGCTTGTCTTGCCAATGAGTAGTTTCCTTTGTATCATTGGTGTGAGAGGATAAATGTCTCACCGATATATTTCATTGGTGAAACTCATAAGCTCGTTTTGAATGATAGATCTCACACCGATATCATTTGTCTTGTCGATGATCCCCTGTGTTGGTGAAACCGTGATCTGTGTCCACCCGATATGTTTTTCCTAGGCACTTTGATCGATATGACAACTTGGATTTCCTGTTGATATTCCGAAAACACCATCATTGGAAAATAGTGGCTTAGAGATCAGGGAGATTTGCACCAACTCTTACCGATATGGATCAAAATGTTTTTACTTAGAGAATTTTTTGGGGATCAAATTTGGTTGTGATCACAGGAAATTACATCAAGATTTGGTTTTCTCTGAGGGATTTATGAATGTAGTTTTTTCAAAATTTTACAGTTCCAACAGACCCAACAAAGGTGTCTCTTCAGATTGTCTTTTGGAAAATAATTAAACTAATGATCTTAATTAAACTTATAAAAAAATTTAATCTTCTCCTAACATTGACTTAGCCGTTGAGAAATGTTTTTTATACTCCTCCAAGGTATGGGTATCCACATCATGCACTGCATTTTGGGCTTCATATTCAAGTTTTATCATTAATTCCATATGTTTGCATGCTCCATCCAACAATATCCCTTCTGCTTTGACTGTATCCAATGCTTCTTGAAGTATCCTATTGCATTCATCCATCCAATCATCTCGCTCCTTCAGAAACCCGTTCTTATCACATAATTTGGGTAATCCCAACTTCACAGTATCATCAAACCTTGCATTTTCTGAGTGTAAGTCTTCATCGTATTTGTCATGCTTTCTCATGATTGTGTTAATGGCTGAGATGGAATTGGTGTCAGATCCCTCATGTAGTTGCATATCATGTCTCTTAGTACCCAATCTATTTTTCACTCTCCTGTGCTCAAGAATGGCTTCATAGTTCTTTTTGTGAACATGCCAAAAATCATCAAGGCATATCTTCAGGTTTGTAAATCTCTTGTGCAACATTGTTGCCACAATGTCAAACTGAAGGTCCTTCATCTTTTCTACTAGTTGTTGATGTTCTTCTTGCAATTTCTCATATTCACTATGCAACTCTGTATCAGTTCCAGAGGTAATCCTCATTATGGCATCTTTCATGGTAGTAATTTCCAAATCTGATTTTTCACTTTTTATTTTGTAATAATTTATTTCTTTCATCAACTGTATTGTTTGTGCCTTGTTGAACTTGGCAATGCTTATGCCCATGTCTGCTGAAGCCACATGGTCAATTTCCCCAACTTTAAGGATCATCATGTGTCTGAAAGATTTTTTGATATCGATGATCTTTGGCCTTTTGTGAGGTGGGTATAGTGCCCATATCAACATTGAATTTTCATCAGGATTGAATCTTGACCCTATGTATATTTCCTTCACACCCTCTATGTTTAACTTGTATTCTCCTTCCTTGTTATGCAAAAAATATCAAAAAATAAAGAGGCACTTAGGTCCCAACCAAGAAATACTATTACACCAGCTTCAAGTAACAACTGTCTACCCCTTTCATGGGTCATGTTCTGCACTTCACTATCTATATCATCTTTCAACCTTTTCATCAATTGTTGTTCATTTTCAGGGGTAATATTTGGGATGGATTCCCTCAACCTTTTTCCTTTGTAATTATATAAAAAAGATATAAATTCTCTTGACTTGACAAACTCATTATCAGAAATAAAGGATTCATAGGCTATAAGCCTATCATCTTCATCTACACACAATTCTGTGGCTACTTGTAAGTCCCTGTCAAGGAGCTCTTCATATTCATCATTCATCATCTGAGAGACTGTTCTTTGCTGTGATTGTGCTTCATTTTCTCCCACAGATTCTTCTTCAGATGAATCATCCATTTCTTGCAACCTTTACTTTTTTTGCTCTAACTCCATCATGAAATTTTCTATAACCTCCTTTGCTTCTTTGTTTACTTTGTTCTTAAACACATCTTCCCCAGTATAGGAACATGGGTGTATCCAGTAAGGTTTTTCTTTTTCTTACAAGAGTGTATGTACCCTTCAGGGTCATAATTCATTCTTTGTTTATACTCCTTTAATTTGAATTCATCCAACAACGAAAGATAATAAGACATTGGTAGTGGGATGTTAGGTTTTTAGGTACATAAATTATAAATTAAGGTCGTATACTGTGGTAATTAACTAATTATATGTCGTTTGTGAATTTCAATTTTTTTTGATATAGTTGGTCGAGAGTGGGATGCACTACATTTGTACGTCACAAACAATCTTGATTGGATGGCGGTATGGATTGAACGATGTCAACAATTTGTTCGCGCATTAACATGGGAAGGTGTGGCTTCATTGGTTAAAGAAGCTCATTGTAATGGAGATTCCAATGTTACACCAAGGGAAATTGATTTAGCATATGGTTTAAGAGATAAATAGGTATGTATAAATATATTAATCACCCATATTATTTAATTATTTTCAATTATATTGATGTATATATATGTTGAGTTTTTTTTTCTTTGCATACATTCGTCCAAGAATAAATATGTTTATCAACTGACGATGCAATAATTTTTAGATGTTTGACATATTGTAGGTGAAACACCACAAGGCTATGTGGTGAAATGGTTGTAAATTTTGAATCAAAAAGTTGGATGACATGAAGAAAACTTGTGATTCTGGGATAATTGCAGCCTTTTAGGTGACTAATGTTTCATCTAGAAGCGACATACATCCAGAAGTCTCAGAAAATCGATACTATGGGATTTTGGATGATATACTTGAGTGTGACTTTAAGTCCTTCAAATTAGTTATGTTCATCGTCCAATGGTACAAGCTACGATTGAATGAAAATGATCCCGAGAGAACTGTTATTGAACATGATAATGGATTTACCATGGTTAATACAAGGTCGATTAAGCGAGCTGGAAATGAGCCCTATGTTCTTCCAAGCCAATGTGAGTAGGTATTTTACTCAGAGGTTCCACATTTTTTGTTAGACATGATCCAAGAGGAAGGCCGGTAAAGTATAATGTGGTGGAAGAAGAAGATACCGAAGAACTAGAAGATGATGTAGATGATGATCAGGATCAACAGTTAGTTGATGATGTGCCTGACAAAGATGTTGAAGAAGAGGATCTAGATCATGATGGTGTACGAGTTAATGTTCATGAAGATGATATTAGTGTGGATGATGGCATTATCGAAACTGATATCAATGACGACGATGATGATATGACCAATCCTTACAATGTCAAATCTGGATTAGATGATACAAACAAAGAGTTGGATGAAGAAGAAGATCAATGAAATTGAAATGTATGAGTTATGCGATTATATTATCTATTTGATATTGATTTATTGATAGAATTATATTTGACTTATATGGTTACATAATTAATTCATGATGTTTTTAATTTTTATGCCATTACATAATTAATTCATGATGTACTTTTTAATGTTGTCAATTCATGATGTTACAACTATTGTAGCTCTCCTAGAAATTTCCATATGATCAAAACCTAATTAATCTATGACTATTTATGATTAGATATTATTTGGTCATATCTTTGGTTATTTCATTCCCAAAAAAATAGTGTTTCCTCATGTTGACCTCGCATAGTGACATGTGAATGGGGCCAACGTTGATTTTTTTTCAATTTGTGCTTGTATGGAGTGAAACTTGACATGGTTAGCCTAGACACGTGTTGACGATATGGGAGGGTTTTGAGACTCAAACATGAGGTCATCTATATAAAGGCATCTCATCCTTCCTAATAATACAAGTTGCCTTATTCTTCGTCTCTTTCATATATTATTCTTAGCATTTCTTTGGTTAATGGTTTCAGAAGAAGAGGCTCTCTGAGCCTCGCCTTGGATATATTACACAACAATTTGTGCATTTTCATTAGCAATGAATATTTAGACGATCTTTAAAAAGCTCATTGAATATAAAGATGATAATAAGAAGCTAAAAAAATGAGTATATTTTGTTTATGGAACCTAAACCACAAGGTTTGTCACTCTAATGCTAAAACCAAGTCAAATTAACCCCTAAAAACTATTGGAAAATTCAAAACATTCCTTTCTTTCAAATTTACAAGAACGTGTAAACCTTTTGAAACCACACATGCATGTTATGAAAGTGTATGGTAATCCTACTTATAGTGGAAGTTCACATGATAAGCTAACCAATGACACTAAATTGGAGGATAAACCCACCTATGGAATTAATTTAAGAGGTAAGGGATGCTTCTTAGTGGAATTTTGAGTCTTGGATTAATCCATAGTGCTAAAATTAGTTCTAGTGTTCTTCCCTTGGTGTTATATTTATCTCTACAATTTCCCATACTTAACCATTTCATCATCCCTTTTCCCAAGCTATTTGTATCATAATATAAACTTGGTCCAATCTCACATTATCCCCTTAGGTAATTATCCATTTCCTCCAAGTTGAATGGAACCTTTTGTACCAATGCATCTATGTTTTCCTACCCTAATGGATCAAGACTTGAAATCACCTTAACAATCTTCTTTATGTCATAGCATATCTCCGAAGTGCCTTTGGCATGCTTTAGATGTATCAATATTAACTAGATTGAATATATTAATTTTAAATTCTCTTAACACATTCCATGACAAGAAAATGACTCATTTGGATTAAGGAGTACTTTCCTAAACCATTCTTTCATATTAAACAATCCCTTCTCACACCCACATCATAATTCATATGCATGTTAGTTGTAATGAGTGTTTTAAACCAACAATCAATGAATCATATGATAGAAGAAAACTCGTTATGCACAAGGATATGAATCAAAGAGACTGAAAGAATCGATTCACTAGATATGCTCCCCATTACTGTAATAGACCAATGTAAAAAAATAAGTCATAACAAGAATAAGACAAAAAAAATAGGAAAAGAAACCTTGTAGGCTACATTAATAAGACATTGATTGCAAGCATTTCTTCCATGATGTTTAAATGACAAAATATCAAATAGCTCAATCTTTAGTCAAGTAGTATTTCAATCACCGATTCTTAGACATCCATCATGATTAAACATCACATGTCATAAGCCTTTTTAACAATCACTAGGACTTTAGATAATATTCAATCATGTCATAGGAAATAAATCATCAAAAATTATAAAGAAAGAGAAAACCAACTATATAAGCTCAGCAAGCCACCATACAAAAATTATATTTCGTAGAAAATAAAATAAACTATATGTTGACATAGCATATATATAAACTATATATTTTGAATTTTGGCCCCGCACGCGCAAGAGCACGACATAGTATACTGCACCGATACCCTAACTGGAGAGTTGCACCGAGAACCATTGCATCCAACCCCTAAGTGGAGAGTTGCGAGATTTCACTGGACGAGTGCTGCAAGGCCATTGAGTTGAGGAGGAAGACTAGGAACCATTTGGCAGGAGGAAAGCCAAAGTGAGAGGTGAGGGCACTCAGAAAGGGAAAATCGACCAAGGGACAATGACTGTAAGTGATTTTTCCCCCACATTTAGAAATCTTGTTGTAAGTACAGTGATTTAGACTCTGTTTGTTCCC